>JAFEMH010000293.1:600000-870040 GCA_022495995.1 Adenophora triphylla var. japonica | reverse complement strand
ATTTTCCCGATGACGTCAATTCCCAAGTGGCTAAGGCGGCCGTGGTGTAGTCAATGCAAAGAGAGGTCGCAGGAGGGGTAGGCATGATTGGGAGGTTGGAGAACCGCGACACTTGTCGCAGCCTTCTGGACAAAGCTGGGATGCGATGGGCCCGCTCCAATGGGAGCATCCAAAAGTAGGTAGCCCATCCTCCGAGAATGATTTGCATCAGGTGGCTCTGGCGTTCATGTGGGGGACACGCAAGCCCCATTGGTGGACTTTGTTCATGAACTCGCTTGCTTCTTCTGGGTCGATGCAATGTAGGAGTGAGTCCCTTGGTAGCATTTTTTTGTACAAAGATGTGTCCCCAAGGATGACAGAAGTGAGAGGCTAGGCATTTTAGGGCCATATAAAATGCTCTTGGCTTTGACTCCTTCCCCTGTCAGGTTGGCCTTCTTCGTTCATGAAGGCGGTTTCCCCATTCTCGAGGTATTGGAAGATCCGTCCGTGGGCCTTTGGAAATGGCTTTGGACTCGGGGCGTCTTCTTTGGCTCTTTCGCCAATTTCGCAAATCGATGTGATTAAAACCTCCTCAGCCTAAATCTGCAGGCCCGATTTTTCTCTCGTTTGACAACATGCTTAAATGTTTGCTTGATGCATTTATTCAATTAATGTGTTTGCTTCTTTGTGTAGATGAGTTGTTATTAACTGGTTTTGATTAGTTAGCTCATCATTTGTTAAAGATGCAATGAAAGGAGATATTCTAGAAAGGTCGGACCTTTTTATTGAAAGCGTAAAGACTGCAAGCATTGGTGGATTATGGACTTACGATCTTCCGGCGTAGAGCCACTCAAATGGACTCCGAAAGACATGAATTGGCCACGTACAATATGACTCGAAGCTAGACTATGGCTGGCGACTTCAGGGATCGACCAGTGCTTCATTACTCTTGGCAGTGCCGTAGCTCTGCAGAGGAGTGGCGAGGGCTCAAAGTGGCCAACCTTCAATTGGCACGATTCCCGGAAAATAGCTTACATGTGGTTCGATTTCAAACCAAATCGCGGAGGTCTTTGGTTGCTCCTTTGATGATGTCCCTCCATTGGTGTTGCTACCAAATTTTGAGGGTCCTGGACAGTAGAAGTCGTTGAGAGCTACTTCCAGGAGGGCAAAACATTCATTGATTCGGAGTTGATTCTTGCTGATGTTGATCATTTTCATAGAATCCGCCTCTCTATCTGGGATCTTTGCTTGGATGACATTTACAATGTCTGATTCGAGGGGGCGGGCTATCTCTCCTTCCCTGATTAGGCCTTGGAGGAGGTTGCACCACTGTTCATCTAGGTCTGACACCGGGATGTTGAATTGGACTATGCTGTGATGGCTGTCCCCGTGAGATCCGAGAGTGTCGGCCAGAGGGTTGTTTTGTACCGGTGGATAGGTGATGAGCCAGTTTGCAAGAGGGTTTTCGGCGAAGTAAGGGTCTACTCCTAGGTCAATCTCCATCTGGGCGTCCATCTCTTGATCCTCTCTTAAGCATTCTTCGCAGTCGCATATGTCAGAGTTGTCATCTTGACCCATGAGCTCATCGATTTCTAGCTCGTCACGGCTTAGAGCGTGGATGTAGGGATCCACTTCGTAGCGGGACAGGATTGGAGACTCATCTGGAGAAGAGTATTCGGTCATGTCGGGACCTTCTTCTGGGTCGTAGCTTGGCGGCCAAGCGCTTGCCATTGTACTGCTTCCGCGGATCACCTCGATCACTCCATTGGCATTGATGAATTTCACGCATTGGTGAAGAGTAGATGATACTGCTTTCATCTGATGTATCCAAGGTCGTCCCACCAAGGCAGAGAAGGTTGGTTTGATTTCCACGACTTGGAACTCTACCGACTCAGCTTGTGCATCAAATTGGATCCTCGATTGATGACTCCTACGATTGGTCGTGGCAAAGGGAGTCGTAGCCCGGATTACCCGTGGTGAAGGCCTTATCGTGGAGCGGCCGATACGGAGTCGTTTCAAAGTGTGCTCAAAGCGATGATGTTGATCAAGGAGCCGTTATCAATCAAGACGTTCGGGAGGAAGAACATCTCTATTTTTATGAGGATGAGGAGGGCTTCGTTGTGTCGATTCTCACATATCGGCAAGTCATCGTCCGTGAAGGCTAGACCGCTTCCCGTGCTACCATTCGACTCGCCCTCGGGGAGCGTTCGATCCATCCATTTGTATGCCTTGGTCGGGGCAAAGATCATAGGGAGACAGTTGCCCTTGGGCATTCTTGTCTGGATTCCCGGTCACGAGACCTTTTGACTCTGGTTTCACGTTCCCAGTCATAGCGGGATAGCATGCTGACGGTTTCAGAAATTGCAGGAGGTCTGCTCTCACTTGGAGTTTCGTCAAAGGCTATTGAGTTCACCATCTCATTACGGGGGAATGAATTTCCGATGGTATTGGGACCTCGAGGGCGTTCCAACTTTCCTTCTTCGATTAGCCCCTGGACCACCTGCTTTAGTACGAAGCAATTGTCGGTGGAGTGGCCGGGGTAGTTGTGGAAGGCGCAGTGTTTGCTCATTTCCATGTTGGGCTTGGGAGTTTTTGGCTGGAAGTTCTCAAGAGGCTTGAGAAGATTTCGCTTCACCAAAGCTTCAAATACTTGGCCCAGAGGCATTTCGAGATTGTCGAAGTGCTGGAACTGTGGGAAGCAAGGGGGATTGTTATTCCATGGGGCTGCTTGATCGCGGTTTACTTGAGCTCCATTCTGGATGTAGTGTACCGTTCCGGCCGCTTCTTTTCCTTTGTTCGGGACAGGTGCTGAAGCTGACAGGTTTGTTCGATAGCGGTAAGACGAAGCAGGGGTTGCTGTTGTCTTCTGAAGGCTCAGAGTCTTCTCAAACTTTGTTCCGGCGTTGACCATGGCACGGAGATCTGGATAGAAGTGATGGCTGATCAAGGTTCTCAAAGATGGCTTGAGGCAGGAATGGAAGATGTCCATTTGCTCTTCTTTGGAAAGCGGATCCATTATCTCGCTAAGCTTCCAGTTCCATCTTTTGTAGAAATCACCTACTGGTTCGTCATCCTTCTGCTCGGTGGCTTGCAGATCGTGGCGGTTTGTTTCCCACTCAAGGTTGGCGCGGTACTTCTCTAGGAAGATCTCGCTGATTTGGTCCCACGTGGAGCGGTTTTCTGCCTTTACGTTGAGGAACCACCTTAGAGCTGTGGATTTGAGAGAATGCTGAAAGTGGTCCGCCATCTGTTGAGGGGCTGCCCCTTTGGCTCTCATACCCAGGACATAGGTGTCGATGTGAGTTTTTGGGCATTCTGTCCCGTCAAACTTTTCCATTTCTGGCATCCTGAATTTCGGAGGGAGCGGGACCACTTTGCTTGGATCAGTAGGCAGGAGGGAGTCCTTCGAGAACTGGCTAGCTTGCCTTGCATGTCCTTCATTTGCTCGATCAGCCAAACCATGTGGGGATCGGAAGGTTGAGGCGGGTTACCGTTTTCGGGAATGGAAACCGAAGATGGAGGAGGATTGGCTGATGGGATCGCCATTCGGGAGTCTTGAGGAGGTAGTTGTGCGTATACCAACCCATACCCTGGAGCGCTGAAGTTAGGGGCGTGATTGCCAGGTCCGCTAAAGGTTGTGTTTGGGAATTGAGGGAATGCTTCATTAGCCCCAAGTGGCGACTAGCAGTGGCAAGCTTAAGATGCCTGGGATATCCGCCGGATGCCTATCCCAGTGACTTTGATTATGGCCGCGAGGCTCGTATAGAGGCGGAGGATTGAATCCCTGGGGGATACCGAGATGCATTGGGATCTCGGCAGTACAGCACGTATGTGTGCCGTTGGTACCGAGCTTGATGTGCAAGAGCCGGGAAACCGACCGTGCCGAGGCGGGCATGCCTGAGCCGCTTGATTGACGCCCGAGGGGATCTTTGAGCGAGAGCCGCTTGCGTTGCCGGGATCTCGTAGCTTGGCGGAGGCGGGACTCCGCCGATAGCTTTGAGAAACCTGGGAGCCGGTATTTCTTCATCTTCTATGAGAACAAAGGTTCCATCGGGTTAGTGGTACTCCGTAACGGTTCCTCGAAGACGCAGGTGTCTACGATCCAGCTTGCTACTCTTCTTGGCGCTTCTTGATAGTTTCGAAGGCTCGCAGAAGACCTCCTCCATTGTCTAGAGGTTCCTTAGTAGCGGGGTTCCGCTTTCCCACACTCGTTATCTGTGGATCCCGTCATGCGGGGAGTAGCTGGACTGTATGGACCGTTGAACCGGAAGTGGCCGTCGGACCTTGTGACCTCGATGCATCGAAAAGTGTGCTGGCTCCGGTATTCTCAACCACTCTCGGTTCGCTGGAGGGGGTGACGGGCAAGGTTTAGACACGGGAAGGCCTTTAGGGATAAAGGGGGAAAGCTCACGTGACATGCGGTTTTCACTTCTTTTTTTTGTTGTTTTAATTTACTTAAAACGTGTTTTCTCAGAGTCCTAGGTAGGATGGAAAAGATTGCTCTTCTTTTTCGCAACTATGCTAGATCATGGGTCAGTGGAGACCATCTGTGCGGCTATAAGCCCCTCGTTTTGCACCTGTATTTCGACATCCCAGGGTGGACAGCCCCGGGCGAGGGTCCTATAGGGCAAGCGGTTTCCACCGGCCTAAAAGAAAAATCGAACCTAAGGACCGAGCCTGTCATGTTCGTTTTAACGCGTTAGCCATCTGAATAGTGAACCGAGCCGGCCATTGTGTCAAGATCGGGTCAAGAGTTCGGCATGACCTCTCTTTATCTTGCTTGCGCAAGGGATCTGTGACGTTAGGCGTTGGCTGGGTCATATTGTCATGGCTGACGTATTAAAGGCTTGATGACATGCTGTCATGTGGGCATGGATGTTTATCCAGGACGGATCATCGTCTGGGTGTAGCTTCGGAAATCAAGATCGGGTCAAGATTTTAGCATGACCTTTCATCGCTTTGCTTGCGCAAGGGATCTTGATTTCCGATCTTCGACTCAGAAAATGGCCGGCATGGGATATGTATCCAGGCTGCAAGACACGGACAGGGTAAAAACCAACCGAGTCTGGACAGAGTGTGACTCAAGACTCAAACGTGCAGGGTTGACGCTTGGCTAGGATGGGATGTTTAGAATGATCCCGTGCGCGTCCAAGAGGCCTAGGAAGACCAAATGGGCTTCAACTGAGACCACTCCGGGTTAAGGGTTGTAGTGTGCAGTGTATCCGAGGAAGCAGCGTGCGTAGTGTGCGGTGTAACCGAGGCAGCAGTGCGCGTAGCGTGACGTGTAACCGAGGCAGCAGTGCGCGTAGTGTGCGGTCTCTAAAATTCTTTTTCTGAGTAAAACAAAAGTTTTTTGAAGAATTTTAAATGTATGCACAGATGTATATTGATGCATTTTTTTTATATTTTTTTTTTGTAAAATAAAAAGTAAAGCACATGCATACACACACAATAGTTAAAGAAAGGGGTAAAATGAAAGTTTGACCCTCATCATTGTTTTAAAAATCTTTTGTTTTTGTTTAAAAATATTTTAAAACAAAATAGTCCCCAGCGGAGTCGCCAACTGAAACTACCCGGATCCGGCTCGCGCGCGAATTTGGCCCCGGCACGTCTCGCGTTTGGTCGCGTTCGGGAATGTCGCCCGGATCCGATAGGCAGCGCGTTCGTGCCCCGGCATCTGGCTTATTCCGTTTTGCGGTGCGTTGGAGGTGTCTCGCTGTGTTTTTGCTTATAGAGTCCCCACGCCGTTTTTATTAAGCCCAAAACATTGAAAAAGGGCATCAGTTTAAAAATAAACTATTTTTTTTTGTTGTGTGATGAGATTTTTGAGTTCGGAGGTCAGATGAATCCTCGGGAAGAGAATATTAGAATCTTAGAGCTCACCCGAGTCGCCTCGTAAAACGAGTCTTTCGGATACCCCTAATATTCTTTAACTGTTGTGTGTGTGTGTATGTGCTTTTAAAAATGCATGCTGTGTCGGATGTCTACATTGTACACTGCTTTATTGAAATGTATTGAAATAGTATAGGAAGGAAGCCTTACCAATGTTGGTTCGCGTCTGTCTTCCGCAGGGGAATAGTGTTTGAGGATGGAATAGTGTTTCGGTACGGACCGGGATTGCTTCGGGATGAGCCGATTGTCTGCGGACAGAGTTTCGGCGTGCGTTGGGATCGCAGGGATCACTCGGGCAGAGGTTCGGCGTGCGTTGGAATCGTTGGTTGGATTCGGGCAGAGGTTCGGTGTGCGTTAGAATCGTTGGTTGGATTCGGGCAGAGGTTCGGCGTGGGTTGGGATTGCCGGTTTGACTCGGAAAGAGCCGGGACGCCTTGGGAAAGACCAGGCAAGGCCTCGGAGTACCACGAGGGGCCTCAGAGTACCTCGAGAGTGCCTCGGGGCAGCGCGGGATCGTCACGGGAGTGCTCGGAGAGGCTTCGGAGCACCACAAGGGGGCTCGGAAGGCCTCGGAAGGATCCGAAAGGGGCCGGGATTGCCCCGAAGGGTCTTAGAAGGGAGCCTGAAGACTGGGGGGAGAGGAGAGAAGAGGGAAATCTGTGAAAATGAGGGAGGGGGAGCCCTCTATTTATAGTGTAGGAAATCTGCAAAGAGGTCCGTACGGACCTTGCAGGTAATCCAAATTTTTGGTATTCCTCGATTTGAGGGAATCTGTGATGATGAAGAAGATTTTGAAATCATTATGTCTGGGTGCAATAAGGTCCGCATTTAACCATCTCAAAGATGCAAAGAGGTCCGTACGGACCAACCATGCATTCCAAGAATGATGTTCTCCTGGATTTGAGGGAATAAGTTGGACTTTAAGGGGATTCAAGAATCATTGCAAAGAAAGAGGTCCGTACGGACCATTTATGCTTTTCTGATTTCTGAATAATTTCCAAAAGGTCCTTTTGTCCCTTTTTATCCCATAAAGGTTTTTCCCTTGGTTTGGTTTGGGGTTTTTGAGGGTTTTGAGTGTCAAAGGTCTTCGAGACTGCGTTTGTGAGTCTGCGGTGTTTCCCAATGCGTGCTCCCAAGAGGGTGATCCAGATTGGGGTACTTACAAGTACTTCACTATCTCTTTCGAATCGAGAGAGATAGAGGTAGGCAAGTTGAAAAACTTAAGCGTACTTCACTATCTCTTTCGAATCGGAGACGAGGTAGCAAGTTGGAAAACTTACGCGTACTTCACTATCTCTTTCGAATCAGAGATAGAGGTAGCTGAAGTTGAAAAAAACTTAAGCGTACTTCACTATCTCTTTCGAATCAGAGATAGAGGTAGCTGAAGTTGGAAAAACTTAAGCGTACTTCACTATCTCTTTCGAATTAGAGATAGAGGTAGCTGAAGTTGAAAAAAACTTAAGCGTACTTTACTATCTCTTTCGAATCAGAGATAGAGGTAGCTGAAGTTGGAAAAACTTAAGCGTACTTCACTATCTCTTTCGAATCAGAGATAGAGGTAGCTGAAGTTGGAAAAAAACTTAAGCGTACTTCACTATCTCTTTCGAATTAGAGATAGAGGTAGCTGAAGTTGGAAAAAAACTTAAGCGTACTTCACTATCTCTTTCGAATCAGAGATAGAGGTAGCTGAAGTTGGAAAAACTTAAGCGTACTTCACTATCTCTTTCAAATCAAAGATAGAGGTAGCTGAAGTTGGAAAAACTTAAGCGTACTTCACTATCTCTTTCGAATCAGAGATAGAGGTAGCTGAAGTTGAAAAAAACTTAAGCGTACTTCACTATCTCTTTCGAATCAGAGATAGAGGTAACTGAAGTTGGAAAAACTTAAGTGTACTTCACTATCTCTTTCGAATCAGAGTGAATGAACGGCCTCCAAAATTTAATTTTTTTTGTTTTGTCTTTTTTTTTTAAATTTTTAAAATTTTGGGAGTCGCCACGCCGTTTTTAAATGAAAACTTTGAGAAACCTATTTTCAAAGAGATTTTGAGTTCGGGGGTCTGATTACGTGTTTGGGAATAACTTGAGAGTTCACCCAACACGCCTCTTTCGGGACTTTCAATAAAACTTTGGACAATTATAATAATTCAAAATGTGTGTGCAATATGTGTCAACAAGCAAGGCATGCAAATTTGGAATTTCATTGATAGTATAGAGACTGAATACAACTTGTGAGCCATAATAGGGGGCCACACCCTCTACATATGAAGACTTGTATCACAAGGCAGAAGGGCCGAGACATGCCTCGCTCAGAAGCTTGAGTGTCATCCGACACAGACTTCCTCAGAGAGGATGTCTGACGACAGAAGCTTCCCGGTTAGATTGCCTCTACAACAACAAAGCCGCTCCGAAACTCGGAACAATATTATTTTACGTAAGGAAAGACACTATTTAGTGGTCTAAATTCGCCTTGGGGTTGATAGGAGTGAGCAAAGTCGAGATCGACTTTTAATGATACGGATGTCATATGACATGGGACACCCGAGAATGTCCATGTTCATACGGCAAACCGCCTCCATCAATTTATTGCATCCAAACAATAACTTAGACTCCCTAAGTAGTGGTAAACGAGCCAAAGTTACTTGAACAGTGCTTGGGGTTACACAAGGGTGGGTCAATTCCGATGGATCTCGAAGTCCAAGAAAAGCCGTGCATGACAAATTTCTCTGGGAACTCTATGCGTATGACACAGATCTCTCGAGAGTCCCGCGTCGTCCAACATAAGCACTGCTCCAAAGGCCCTTCGCCGATTGATTTCCCTTGTTCCCAAAGCAAAACAAGTTACATTTATTAACCGAAAGCAAAAGAAACAAGAATATTACGTGAGTATTATGGGAGGATCACATGGCTTTAATGGCCAAATGTGATGAATCACATATCTATGACCATTTTTGTGTAGCCATCACCTCCTAACTCAAGGGAAACTAATAAAGATTCAAACTTTAATGGTGCTAATGTCACCAAATGTTCAGATCTGAGGTGGGGAGAAGTGAATATGGAAGATTTACCTCTCCACCACCTTTATCATGCAAAATCCCCAATATTTCACATAATATCAAAGAAAGTAAGCATGCAAGATGATATAGATGTATGCAAGAGTTGATCAGAGAAGGAAAGAGGGTTTAGTGGCTACCTATTGTAGTCCACAAGGTAAAGACACCAATAGTATGGTGCTTACCCCTTCAACACACCAACAAGGAAGGTTTTCTTTGGATCTTGGCTTGGGTATATGTATGTATGAGGAGGGAGGTGAGTATGTATGAGAGAGAGAGAGGATGAGACTCTATTTTGACAGAGTTTCCCCTCTTACTAAGATCCTCCCAGCCAATCCTCCTTAAAATGATCAGCCATGCCTTGTATTTATAGGCAGGCTGATGGAAAGCTCCATGTCGTCCGATTGCAGGAGTTAAACCGCCTTGCATTGCCGTCCTATGTCGAACGACAAAAGATACCAGGGCACGCTTGGGCCGAATGGATGGCAGGCCCAATGGGTTGAGTGGATAATAGGATAATTGGACTCAAATTGCTTTTTAGCAAATACATGAGCCCAAAAATCAAGGAAAGTGGACCCAAAACATGAGTTCGGGTCGGGGTACTCACAGAGCCCCTCGGCGATGTCACTTCCACGGGAAGTGGGGTCGTCGACACAATGAGAATCCCGAGCCGGACACGAATGGCGGGGAAAGAGATGAACAAGATGGTCGAGTGGCTGGACCTTTTGTGAAAAGGATTCCTACGTATCCCGTGGGGGAATCAAGCCGAATCGTAGTTCAACAAGGATGTGGCGCTAACGAGAGGCCACGGGCTTTGTACCCAAAAGTGACTGTTCCAAGGGGAGTCACCCCGAGATTTGACTGTTTCGATGGGGAGTCACCCCGAAGATGGGTGTTTGTACCCGAGATTGACTGTTTGTTTCGAGGGGAGTCACCCCGAAGACGGGCGCGCAGGCACCCGAGATCGACTGCTTGTTCCGAGGGAGTCACCCTCGAAGATGGGCGTTTGCACTGGATCGACTGCGTTTCGATGGGGAGTCACCCCGAAGATGGGTGTTTGCCCGAGATTGACCGTTTGTTCCAAGGGAGTCACCCCGAAGATGGGGGTTTGCACCCGAGATCGACTGTTTGTTCCGAGGAGTCACCCCGAAGATGGGTGTTTGCACCCGAGATTGACTGTTTGTTCCGAGGGGAGTCACCCCGAAGATGGGTGTTTGCACCCGAGATTGACTGTTCCAAGGGGAGTCACCCCGAAGATGGGTGTTTGCACCCGAGATTGACTATTTGTTCCGAGGGGAGTCACCCCGAAGATGGGCGGGATTTGCAGGAGTCACCCGAGATCGATCGTTTGTTCCGAGGGGAGTCACCCCGAAGATGGGCATTTTCACCCGAGATTGACTGTTTGTTCCGAGGGGAGTCACCCCGAAGATGGGTGTTTGCACCCGAGATTGACTGTTTGTTCCAAGGGGAGTCACCCCGAAGATGGGTGTTTGCACCCGAGATTGACTGTTTGTTCCGAGGGGAGTCACCCCGAAGATGGGTGTTTGCACCCGAGATTGACTGTTTGTTTCGAGGGGAGTCACCCCAAAGATGGGTGTTTACACCCGATATTGACTGTTTGTTCCGAGGGGAGTCACCCCGAAGATGGGTGTTTGCACCCGAGATTGACTGTTTGTTCCGAGGGGAGTCACCCCGAAGATGGGTGTTTGCACCCGAGATTGACTGTTTGTTCCGAGGGGAGTCACCCCGAAGATGGGTGTTTGCACCCGGGATTGACTGTTTGTTCCGAGGGGAGTCACCCCGAAGATGGGTGTTTGCACCCGAGATTGACTGTTTGTTCCGAGGGGAGTCACCCCGAAGATGGGTGTTTGCACCCGATATTGACTGTGTGGGGAATTTGTACGGTCTCCCGGACCGGGTAGTTTATAGCCATTCCGGGCTAAGGATCTTGGTTGTGGGAAATTTATACGGTCTTCCGGACCGGGTAGTTTATAGCCATTCCGGGCTAAAGAATAATGATTGTGGGAAATTTATACGGTCTTCCGGACTGGGTAGTTTATAGCCATTATGGGCTAAGGATTTTGGTAATGATCTTTGGAGAAACTGAAAGAGGTGGGCATTTAGACCTGAATGAAGTGGTGAATTTTGATGATAGGCAGTCAAGAGGGACTGACAAAATTGACCAGGGGCAAAAGAGGAAAATCACCCCTTCTGGATTGTGGATGTCGTCCGACATGGGGCTTTCCCCAAGCTGTTTTAATTAAAACAGTTAGGTCGTAAGACAGAACCCCAAAATTGTATCATCCGCCGAGTTCAGAGAGAGAAAGAGAGAAAAAATTTGAATGTTTCTCCCTCCAATTTTGATTTTAATCAAGAATTGACAATGCCTCCGCGAGCGGAATCGAGAAGGAACGTGCAACGATCATTGTCCGAGAGGAGGAAGCTCGTTGATCGGAATAAACGGAAGAAATTCCCGGAGGGAAATGGGCTTTATCCGGGCCTTGATTTTCATACTTCCACCATGGAACGAATGGGGGTAAGTATTCTAAACCATCGACCCTTCCCTTTTCCTTTCCGAAATTGGATTTATAGGGCTCGAGATAGAATTTGGGGAAATCGCACCCAAAGAGGAATTGCATGCTATGGAATGAGATGCATTGTTTTGAAAAGATTTTTCTTTTTTCTTCTTTTGAAAGAATTGGGTGATTTTTGAAAATGCACATGGGTAAAAGAATGCACACATTAATATGAGTATGTTCTGATACCTGTGCTGTGCTTACCTGCAGGCTTTGCGGACCAAGGGGTCCCCTGAGGCGATTGCGACTATTTGGTGCCTTCTTCCTGGCTCTTCTGATTTGCCGGACAGTCCCAAGGGCTTGATTTTTGCTGCTGGTCTTGGCCCGTTCTTTACTGCCGTCGGAGATTTTGGGGACACGCCCAGGAGCGTGGAGCTGGTGCGGGCTTTCAGGCAGTATTGGTGGGACTCTACCCACACTTTTCACTTGTCTTGGGGTGAGTCAACCATTACTCCCTATGATTTTACCGCCATTACTGGTCTGCGGTTCACGGGCAGGCCCATTTTTTCTGAGGATCCTAGTGTCTTGAGCACGGATGCCATTAGAGCATTGACTGGCCTGACCCTTCGTCCGAAGGGCAATGGGGTCCCACTGGCGAACTTGTACTCGGATTTGACGCATCAGTGTCGTCTCTTCTCTGAGGGTGCCGCTACAGTCACGGCTGAGCAGTTGGCAAGGGCATTTGCCTGGGCTGGTTTCTCCGACACCCTGTTCTGTAATGCCTCTACCACGGCATTGACCCTTCTGCTAGAGCCTCTTCGAGACTGGAGCCAGGTATCCACTTTTTCATGGGGTGAGGACGGCTTGGCTCAGGTGTATAGAGGCCTGGATGAGGTGAGCAGGGGTAGTGTGACCTCTTTGGATTTTTATCAGACTGTTCTGGAGGTATGCTTTTTGTTTTTCGCAACTTGACTGATGCATTGACTTTTTTGTTATCATTATATTACTGCTGCTGCACACTGAAAGCTTCTTATCTCTGATTTCAGGTGTGGGCCTACGAGGTGTTTGGATATTATGCCTGGACTGTGGCTGAGAGGGTTGCGGCAGATTTGTTCCCTGCTATCCGCCGATAGACTTTTGGAGCTAGGGAGAGCCGGAGAGCGGACGGGGTGAAGCCCCAGAAGACGGCTTGTTATCATGACACGATGATTGCCCTGAGGGGCACCCCTGCTGGTTTGAGACTGTTTCCCTGGCATGGCAGGTACGGTGAGGATTTAGTTGGTGATGCTGCTTTGGTGACCAGGACAAGGAGGCTTTTGATCGTCCTGGAGGGAGATGCCCTGTACTTGGGAGAGAGAGTCTGTAGGCAGCATGGTTATGGCGCTGCCGCTCACGTCCCTCACGATCCTCCTGTGGGGATTTGGCATATCCATGCCTTGCCTGACTTGGAGCAGTTGCGGACTGACATTGATGCTGCAGAGCTGTCTGATGATGGGGATTATGCTCAGTTTGTTTTTACTCGGCTGGTGACCCCTCAGGTTATGGCTGCTAGGAGGGCAGCGGGGATGCAGATACCGATGCCTCCCCGATTTTTTGAGTATGAGGTTGGGGGCGCCATTTGCCGCTCCTCATTTGATATGTCTGAGACTCACCCACATCTTCGGCTTCCCCGCGGGACTACCTCTGTGAGCGATCTTTTCTTTTCTGATTCATTCATGCCTTTTACTGCTTTACTGTCTGTATTGATTGCTTCTGACTGCCTCTTTTGTTCCATTGAACAGTCCTGCCCAAGACCTTCGTGGCGGTGGCCAAGGCGCTCACCGGGCCGTGAAGATGCCGCGCCTGGCCAGAGGAGCGCAGAGCATTGGAAGGGAGATGCAGCTCCCGGCTCGGTGACGTCGTGCCTCCAAAGAAGAGGCCTAGGCCGACTTTGGCTCTTCGCCTCGCTGTGCGGGTGGAGTCTAGTCGGCAGCTCACTCGATGGTGATGATGGCGAGGATGACCCTTATCAGCCTCCCTTTTCCACAGTGCCTGAGTGGCACGGATATTATGGTGAGCCCCGGCCTTGGGCCCAGTATGAGGATGATGATTCTGACGGCGAGATCCATGAGGCGCAGGAGGGTGGCGGCGACGGCCAGGAGCAGAGCGGCTCTGAGGAGGAGGTGTGCAGCATCCAGGACGACAGCGGCTCTGAGGAGGATGATTCTGAGCAGGATTGATCACGGCGTTCCCCTCTTGTCATGATTTGGACTCTTTTAGGGGGAGAGAAAAGAGATGCATGCACTATTTTTTGTTCTTTTGGGTTGTAAAACAAGTATTTTATTGCATTTTGTATTCTGATGACTGAAATATTTGCTTATTTGTATATTTGTTAACTCATATGCACGAGTCCGTTCCAAGAATGGCACAAAATGGTGGCTTTTGATGTGATTGGGTGTTTTTGTGATTTTGTATGCATTGGGTGGCGTTTATGCATCTGTGGGTGTGTTGGATATGCCAGATCCCCTCCCATGGGCTTGATGGATGAAAGGGAGTGTGTATGCATGTTTTCCTAGTGTTTTGGACAGGTTTGGGTAGGCCTTTGAGCAAGCATTGGGCTGCTAGGGGGTTGCTGCAGTTACAGCTGTTGCTGGTGCTGATGGGACTTCCCCTGTCGTCCGACACAGGACTTCATGGGACCTACCTGTCGTCCGACATGGAGAGTCTGGGAGACAGGTTTCTTGATCAGCAAGCCCCAGCATCCTATAAAAGGCAGACTCGTAAAAAGCACTTTCCAGCAGCCACAGCAGACTTTAAACTGGTCTTCCACCCCAAAATCGACTCCAAGATTCGACCTTTGACCCGAAATGGAGCATTACAATGACAGATCCAAGATCAAAGAACGTCAATTTCACTCCGATCTCATCCATTTAACCCGCCACCATCATAGCACCAATAGGAGGGTTATCGATTTACGGTATGGATTGAGATGCATCTGGGCACTGAAAGAATGGGCGATAGATTGGAATCTTCTCCGGGCCGCGTCCAGATACTGGGATTGCGAGAGGCATGTCTTTACTTTCTCGTATAATGACCTCACGCCCACTATCGAGGAGTTTCGGGCACTGACTGGGGGAGCTGAGCTCAGAGATGCTGTCTTCCCACGAGATCCACGACCCTTGACTGAACAGTTGGCCGATTTCTTGGGATTTCACACAAAACAGGTATCTGATCTGATTCTCGACCTCTCTTTCATTGACCTGGCCCAGATAGCCCGATTGGCTGTATCATGTCCGAAGCTTTTTGATCTGTCCACGGCCTTGGACATTTTTATGCTGATTATGATCTCCCTATACTGCTTTTGTGAGTATGACGGGGTATGCTCCGGTTTACTGCTAGGAGTTGTTAGACAGATGCGGGGTTCTCGTGGTACCGCATTGACTGAGATCCGGCCCGGGCAGGGAGAGAAAGACATAGTTCCCATTTTGCTGGCAGAGACGTACCATAGGATGGACCGACTGGCGGGAGGGTCGTTGCACATGGGACGCGCCAGCCCCAATCTCTTATCATTGTGGCTCTTTGAGCGGTTGAGGCTTATCTCCCCATTACCTGCAGGGCAGACTGCAGCACCCTGGGTTACACAGCAGAGGCGAGTGGCTCCGGAGGTTTCACAGGAGAGCTGGCAGAGGTGACTGGCCAGGTATACTACCACTGATATTCAGTACTGGGTTCCCGGATGGAGGCTTGAGACCATGAGTGGCAGGCAGGATGACTCTGCTGTCGTGAGGCTGCCGGGATTGCACTTTTCATCATTTAGCATCCCCTCGCTTGTTCAGAGGCAGTATGGGTACCCACAACAGGCTATTGATGGGTTCAGAGGGCAGATGACCCGGGATACCGTTCCTCTTGACATGACTGATGTCTGGACTTTCAGATTCTTTGCCAGGGCCTTTTCGGGAGCAGCTTTTCCCGCTCACACACTGATACGGAAGACCCGAGGGATCACATATTTGTCCACCTTGTATCTCATTTGGTATGGGGAGCAGATGGGACCGGTTCAACACTCCATTGAGGCATATTGCCAAGGGATCCGAGGAGGAGACCAAACTAGCCGGGAGTTACGTGATGCTGAGGCGCTGACTGACCCAGACAACGTGACCGATGATCCGGCAGCAGACTTTGAGAGACCCGTAGAGAGGAGGGCCAAGATGAGGGATGACCCTAAATTTATGGCCCGGAGGACAGCTTTGAGAGAGGAGAGGGCTGCCCAGGCGGCACTGAGAGCTGCCGGATTGGTTGACTCCCCAACTCATATTATTCCTGAGCCGGGACGACGGGAGACAGAACTGTTTGGGATAGCTAAGCCAAGGACCTCCCGAGGACCGAGGAAGAGGAAGAAGAACAATGCTAGTTCGGGAGTGGGAACGAGTGACTAGGATTAGACGACCGCTCATTGTATCCCTTGTTGCCGACACAGACATTTTAGATGTACTTTTTAAAAGATATTATTTCTGCTAATGTTAATGAGTAGAGAGTAAACCGTGCTTGAACTCATCAATGAATGTATTAATGTGATGAAAGTTGAAATTACTTCATAACTTAATCAAGACACATTTTGGCAATCACGAATACAACTGTTGACAGGATTTGGTGATTTTTATAATTTTTAGACCGAATCGCGAACGGCTGCCTACGTTCCCCTTTTACAGAATGGACTAAGGGGCTCAGGTCTCCGTAGTTCGACCCAATTAATTTGTGTTTAAGAAAGGGATAGATAGAAGGGGGACAAGTGGTGAAACCCTGTTTTTTACCTAGACCGCCCGTCTTTAGGGTTTTCAGCCTAGTTGGGTATATTCTTTAGCACCGAGCGCGCCCTTTGTTTTGCACGGACTGCCTTTTGAGAGGTTTTCAGTCTCGTCTGGGTACATTATTTTCGCGCTTTTGTTTTTCTTTTTCTTTTTTTATTTATTATTATTTTTATAGAGGGGAAGACTCGATTCAGACGTAATAACGGCGTAGTTTGTCGCCGTTCACCGGGTGCATGAAGGGGTTACCATCCAAGTCTGTCAACTTCATTGCTCCGCCAGAGAAGATCTCTTTTACCAAGTACGGGCCCACCCAGACTGGCGCCCACTTGCCCAAAGGACTGAATTGATTCGGCGGCTTTTCTTTTAGGACCAAGTCACCCACCTTAATGTCGCGGGGATGTACCTTCTTGTCAAAGGCCCTAGCCATGCGCTTCTGATAAGCCCGGATGTGCTCCATCGCCTTAAGCCTTCGCTCATCCAGAAGAGCTAACTCGTCATGTCGGCTCTGAAGCCAGTCTATCTCGTTGACTTCATTTTCAAGCAGAACCCGAAGAGAGGGTATCTCTAACTCAATGGGCAAAACGGCATCCATCCCATATGTCAAAGCGAACGGGGTTTCACTGGTGGCTGTTCTCACTGAAGTACGATAGCCCTATAATGCCAAGTGAAGCTTCTCAGGCCAATCCCGGCTCCTTTCGGCCATTTTCCGGATGATTCTTTCCAGGTTCTTGTTCGCGGCCTCGACAGCACCATTGGTTTGAGGGCGATAAGGGGAGGACTTATGTCGCTTGATCCTGAATTCTGCGAGCAGTTCATCGGTATGTCCCTCGAAGTGTGACCCATTGTCGGAAATAATCTCATTCGGAATGCCATATCGGCACAGAATGTTTTCTTTTATGAAACGGGCTACCTTTTTGGAGTTTAGGACCTTGTAGGACGCCACTTCAACCCACTTGGTGAAGTAATCTACAACGACCAACACAAATTCGTGCCCGTTACTGTCGGCAGGAGTTATCTTTCCAATAACGTCGATCCCCCAAGTTGCGAATGGCCAAGGAGTGCTCATACAGTAGAGATCATGGGGAGGTATATGGTTGAGATTGGAGAACCGCTGACACTTATCGCAGGTTCGTACAACCGAATACGCCGGGCCTCCATGGAGATCCAATAATAACCCATCCTGAGTATGCTGAACATCAAGGCTCGGGCGTTCATATGTGGTCCACATGCGCCACCATGGACTTCTTCCATGACCTTTATGGCCTTAGACTTGCTGATACAAAGTAGAAGTGGCCCTCAGTGCCTTTTCTTCCATAAGTCATCTCCCAGAATAATGTACTGTGCAGACAGTCTTTTCAATGCTTGTAAACTTTTGGCACGGAGACCTTCTTTCGGTTTACCATCCTCCTCTGTCGGGAACGAGGCTTCGCCATGCTTAAGGTACTGAAAGATCTGGCTATACCACAAGTTATCGACTTTTTCTAGCTCAATCTGACAACAGTAGGCAGGGTTTTCATGCCTCCCAATCCTGAATGGCTTTACTGACTTTCCCTCTGGAATCTCTACCAAAGAGGCTAAAGTGGCCAGAGCGTCCGCGAACCTGTTCTTGTCCCGGGGTAGATAGAGGAACGTGACCTCCTTGAATTGGTCGATCAGGTCCTCCATGTAGGCATAATACATTTGCAGGTACTGGTCCATAGTTCTCCACTTATTGGACACCTGATTGATGATTAGCTGAGAGTCTCCGTACACCTCCAACTTTTTGACATTTCGCTCTAAAGCTGCCTCGAGGCCGGCTATACAAGCTTCATATTCCGCGGCGTTGTTGGTAGCTGGGAAATTCAACTTAATAGCTATGGGGGTGTGCACATCCTTTGGATCAACCAGCACCATGCCGATACCATTGCCCCTCTTGTTGGCGGCACCATCAAAGAACAACTGCCAACGGTCTGTACCTTCTATCTTGAAAATTCCATCGTCTGGAAATTGGGGTTCGAACTCGGGCGCTTCTGAGCTCGGGAAATCTGCCAAATGATCTGACAGAGCTTGGCCTTTGATTGCCTTACGGGTTACAAACTTGATGTCGAATTCGGCTAAGAAGAAGGACCACTTCGCAAGTCTTGATGACAGAGAAGACTTACTGAATAGGCATTTGATGGGATCCATCTTTGCACCAGGTGTACTTTATGCGCCAAAAGGTAGTGTCTCAATTTGCTGACCACCCATACCAAAGTTGCACAGGTTTTTTCTAAAGCTGAATAGTTCAATTCGCTGCCCTGAAGTTTCCGGCTGACGAAGTAGATGGCATTTTCCACTTTTGAATCTGATTTCTCTTGTGCGAGCATGGCTCTGACAGCTGTGTCTGTAACTGTCAAATATAGCAATAAGGGCTTGTCCTTATGCGGAGGACACAGGATTGGGGGATGGACTAAGTAGGCCTTGATTGTCTCGAAGGCGGTCTGACACTGTTTGTTCCATTCAACCTCCTGATTCTTCTTGAGCAGCTTAAAGATCGGCTCACAAATAGAGGTTAGCTGGTGGATGAATCGGCTGATATATTGGAGACGGCCCATGAAAGCCTTCACCTCTGTGACTGTCGTCGGTGGCTTCATCTCCATGATGGCTTTAATCTTTCTCGGATCGGCTTCGATTCCTCGTTCCGTGACCATGTATCCCAGAACTTTTCCTCGGACTACGCCAAAAGTGCATTTTGTTGGGTTCAATCTCATGTCATGCTCCCGCAGCCGGTTAAAGAATTTCCTCAAGTCGACCAAATGTTGACCATATGATCCCTTGGAATGGATAATCATATCATCAACATAAACCTCGATCTCCTTGTGGATCATGTCATGAAAGAGCGCGGTGACTGCCTGCTGATAAGTAGCGCCGGCATTCTTCAGACCAAAGGGCATAACCGTATAACAAAAGGCTCCCCAAGGGCTGGTGAAGGCAGTCTTTTCCTGATTGTAACCCGCAAAGCCATCTACAAATGACTTGACTTCGTAACTGGCAGTAGTATCCACCAACAGATCGATATTGGGCAAGGGAAAATCGTCCTTTGGGCTAGCCTTGTTCAGGTCCCTGAAGTCTACACAAACCCTGACTTTGCCATTCGACTTGGTTACCGTCACTATGTTGGACAACCACATTGGGTATTCGACCACTCTAATGAAACCCACTCTGTGCAGCTTCTCTATTTCTTCTTTGACCTGGAGAGACCATTCTGGCTTGATCCGGCGAAGCTTCTGCTTGACTGGCCTGGCTTCTGGGTCCAAGGGTATTCGGTGCTCAACAGTTGAAGTATCCAACCCGGGCATATCTTTGTAGGACCAGGCAAATACGTCCACATATTCCTTGAGCAAATCAATGAGGGCTTCCCGCTCTTTCCCGGTGAAGAAACTGCCAATCTGTGTCTCTTTGGGCTCTTCGGTAGTTCCCAAATTCACTGTAGTTAATACCTCATCAGCAGCTTGGGCCCGATTGTTGTCTCGATCAAAAACCTGCTTTATATTATCATTTAAAAGGTTTTCATCTAAAAAGTCTGTGTCCTCTTCAAATGAATCATTATTAACCACTTTTAAGTCGTTAAGATTTGTTTTAGTTAACTTATCATTTGTTAAGGTGGCAATTAAGGGATACGCAGAAAGGTCAACCATTTCATTCAACGCAAAAGGGAAGACAGAGTTAAAGACACGGCGATGATCATCAGCCGTGAGAGTATCAGACCTATCTAGAGACTCGAACTCGATAACAAAAGACTCTGAGGACTGACTCAGGATTACAGGGACAGACTTAGACTCAGACACACCAGGACGAGGGGTCAGCCTGAGCTTTTCAATAATAACTCCCCGGCTGGCGATTGGTCCCTCGAAGGAAGTCCAATTCCGGAGCGGCATCTCTGAAGTGCTGACGAAGGTGCGCGGATCAATCTCTTTATCCCCATCAAACTCGATCACTAATACGTAATCATTCCCAGTCAGAAGGTCAACCATACCAAAAGGATCCTTAGCAACAGCCTCGGCCTTTAGCGGTGTCTCTTCACATAAATCAATCAACTGTGCTTCCATCAGCGGATCAGCCCCGACGGTTTCTGATAGATCTTCTTCCTCGAACAAGGCTGCGACATCTTCGCCCATATCAAACTCGGTGGTAACACTGTCCCCATGAATGATGATTAACTCTCCGTCTTGAACAAACTTGACACACTGGTGCAGAGTTGAGGCAATCCCACTGATTTGATGCAGCCACGGCCTTCCTAACAGAGCATTGAAGGTTGCTGGGATATCAAGGACCTGGAATTCCAGGTATCATCTTCTTATCGAACCACAGATCTAAAGTAGCAACCCCGAGTATCGGATGAGACGTCAAGTCGTATGCTTTAATCGTGAGGGAGGAAGGTTTCAGATCTGTAGACTTGGTGCCGAGTAGGCCCATGATCTTTGCCGGGAGGATATTCATTCCAGTCCCGTTGTCAATTAAAACCCGGGGAAGACGCCGTTCACCCAACTGGACCGTGATGAAGAGGGGCTTGTTATGATCAGCTCCGAATTGGGGAAGATCAAGGTCTATGAAGGTTATCATGCAGCAGGAGCTACTACTTCCAGGGCTCGGCGGTTTTTCCTTTTCATTCCCGGTATCATGCAGCAATCCCGGATTCTTCTTGTAACACTCAGCGCTTGAGATGATTGTGGCATTCTGTGTAGGAGGTGTATCAGACATAGTGCCAGTATCCAAGACCTTCCTCAGAGCTGAGATGCATTCGGGAAAAGTGACATCCCCTTTGGTAATTCTGACGAGGATTGTTGCTCTGCCACTGGGTGGGCTTGACCTGACAATGGTTACCCTCTCATCGGGGAGGATAGGAGTTAGTCTTCCCTTTTCTATCAAATCTTCAACCATCTGCTTGGATCAGACGTTCAAAAATCCCTTTCCCAAAGCACAGTAAGCGGTATTGAATTCCATGACGTCCACATACTCAGCCCCAGCAAAATCCATGGCTTTCATGTCTTCGGTTACATAGTCGTCCTCCGAGACTTCTTCAACTTTCTGACTATCGATTTCCATCTCATCGTACACCATTTTCCTCTCGTTTCTATAGGCTGAGCAACCACAAGTGAAAGATTGACAATGTCCGCTCTCTTGGCCCAATGTCGTGGCTCGGGTTACCTGAGTCCAAATGAGAAGTACTCGGGGACCACTTCCGGGTATTGGGGCAATTAAGAAGGCCTCGTGCGGGTTCATAGGTATAAAGGCAACGGGAGTGGCTTCCAAATCCATAACCCTTTTGAGCGATTCCAGGCACTCAATGTGCTCAAGAGGTTCGGCAGTGACTCTCACAGCCTTGATGCCGTCCATTGTAGGGGAAGAAGAAAGGGATCCAATGACGTTCACAAATTCGTTATCTACTGGAGGCTGGAAACCTGCCTTTTCAACTATTGCTTCAATGAACTGCTTCCATTCACCGATTAGCTTTCCATAGGGGACGTTGTGTTCCAATATCTCGAACTCATATTCATCTTCAGATGGGTCGGGTTGCTCCTCGTCCTCTGAGGTGTTCGGACATTGGCCACAGTTGCATCTTGAGAAAAACTCCTCATAGGGGTCGGTTTCCATTGGCTTCTGATCCACGTTTACCGGTGACCCTTCGTCGTCGCTGGCTGACAACCAACCATTATGCCTTGCACCCATGAGGTCGCTCTCGGAATTATCATTCTGAATTGATTCTGGGCTTAAGGCTTCAATTGATTCTTCGCTCTCGTCGTCATCATCGTCATCGCTGTCATCGGAACTGTCGTCCCATATTTCTTGAACTTCAGCCAAAAGAGAACGCCGATCATATCTGGTAGAGGAGGATGGGCACGTGCAACCGCATAAATTGTCATAGGCCCCCGGGGCTAGAAGCGGTAATTGCGACTCAGCTTCTCCTCCTAGAAACTGCGGGGGAAGAGTGAGAGGGGGCGGTATATACTTGACTCCGGGTAGGACATAGAAGCAATCTTCCTCCTCCGATTCTTCGCCCTCACTATCCTCAGGGCTATACTCGGCCTCTCCCAAAACCAGTTTGCAGAAATGTATTAACTCAAGGTGGGCTTCTACTTCCTTACTAATAAGTCTCAGCATAGGTACCCGCCTGAAGCTTTCTTGCGTGATCCTTTTTAACTGCTCTAGCCATCTTGTGTAAATGACTTTCTCGTGATTTGATCTGAACAGCCCCAGTTCCCCAGTATCAGCTTTCCTTCCCTCTGAGAAATGGCGATTTTCATATTCTTGCAGGAAACTGCTAAAGTGGGACCAGGGAGGATTAGTTTGTTCACTGCCCTCAAGGTCGAGAGGGAATCCAAATTCGGGATCTTTGACGTCCTGCCCCACATTATGACCTTGATCCGGCCCCACGCCTTGACTGGCATTCTGACTCTGAGCTGGATCAACACCCGTATTCGGACCCAAACCCGGAACTCTGACCCAACACTTGCTCGCTGAAAGGGGGAGAGAACAGCTTTAGGTAGGGGAGAGGATAGGCTTAGGACGGACTCATGCATATGCTCTTTTTTTATATATATTTTATATATATTTTTTTTATAAAAATGATTTTTATTAATCCTAGGAATGGTTGGAAAAGGGGGACACCTTCTTTTTCGCATTCTACGCTATTCCTGGATCAGTGGGTTCCATCACTACGTCTATAGACCCCCTGTATTTCACCTGTATTGCACCTCCGGGATGGACAATCCCGACAGAGGTCCTATAGGGCACATGGAACCCACAAATCAAAAGGGAGAACGAACCTATGGGCGTACAAGTCAAACTCGAGATTTTCAAAACCAAGTCTAAGTCAACGTCTAGACTCGGGAGGAGAGAGGGTCAAAAGTACGTTTGAATGTACGAGACCACAATTTGCAAGAAAAATCCTGGAACAATTGGTCATGACCTCTCCTCTTTTCGAGTCGAAAATCCGGCATGTCCTTTCGTCGCTTCACGGCGGAGTTTCGGCATAACCTTCGGTTAGTACGTGTCAAAGAATTCGACATGGTCTCGCGTTGGCACATGTCGGAAACGCGTCATGACCTCTTGCGAAGTCAAGTCGAGAAATCGACGTGTACCCACATTGAGACATGTCAAGATTTTGACGTGTACTTTCGTTGAGTTACGTCGTAATTCCGGCATGAAGAGGGAAAGTATGCCAAGATTTTGTAGATGGAATAAGACTCAGACTTTGTGAGAAAATTTTGAAAACCGAGTTTGAAAAATGTTTTGAAAAGTATTGGCCAAAAACCAACCGGTCACGGTAGAAAGTGTGTCACGGAAAAGTGTTGGCTGACTCCACAGGCTAGGAGGACTTTAGGTGCTCAAACGTAGGCGAAACAAGTCACCGTTCGCGATGCCGTCTGTACACTCCCGGGTTCTAACTCTATGTGCGGGTAGCGTGCGAGTAGTGTGAAGGTATTTTCTAGGAAAATATTTTTTCTGCTTTTCTATTTTTTTTAATGCAATATGCAAAGAAGGAAAAACAAGAGAATGAATCCAAAGCATGACAAAAGGGGACTGCCCCAAATGTCGAGAATATCAGCAGCTGTATTCTAGAATCATCCTGCCCTGTTCTGATAGTAAGAGGGAAGCCCTATCTCCCAAAGATGCCACATACCAAAACATATAGAGCATATAGGCACAGAAACATGGCAAGGCACACAAGAGCACACAAAATGACACAATTCACACACAAGGAGAATGAGGAAATTGTCCAAGTTGATTCAAAGAAAGTTAGACCCTCTTAAGAAACACTTTTTTCCTTTTCAAAAAAAAGAGAAGAATGATACTGGTACGCGGGATTGTTAGACCACAATTTATCCCAAGCCCCGGGTTAGGGAGCGATACAGGAAGGTTAATGGTTTCCACCTATATACCAAGTATCGTCTTCATTTTTTCTAAAAACAAAAGTTTTTCAATGTAAACTCCCCAGCGGAGTCGCCACTGAATGAACGGCCTCCGAAATTTAATTTTTTTTCTTTTGTCTTTTTTTTTAATTTTGAAAATTTTGGGAGTCGCCACGCCGTTTTAAAGAAAAACATTGAGAAACCTATTTTCAAAGAGATTTTGAGTTCGGGGGTCTGGTTACGTGTTTGGGAAGAACTTGAGAGTTCACCCAACACGCCTATTTCGAGACTTTCAATCAAACTTTGGACAATTATAATCATTCAAAATGTGTGTGCAATATGTGTCAACAAGCAAGGCATGCAAATTTGGAATTTCATTGATAGTATAGAGACTGAATACAACTTGTGAGCCATAATAGGGGGCCACACCCTCTACATATGAAGACTTGTATTACAAGGCAGAAGGGCTGAAGACAGTCTGCTCAGGAAGCTTGAGTGTCGTCCGACACAGGACTTCCTCAGAGAGGGATGTCGGACGACAGGAAGCTTCCTAGTCAGATTGCCTCTATAACAACAAAGCTGCTCTGGAAACTGGAACAATATTATTTTACGTAAGGAAAGACACTATTTAGTGGTCTGAATTCAGTTTGGGGTTGATAGGAGTGAGCAAAGTCGAGATCGACTTTTAATGATACGGATGTCATATGACATGGGACACCCGAGAATGTCCATGTTCATATGGCAAACCGCCTCCATCAATTTATTGCATCCAAACAGAACTTAGACTCCCTAAGTAGTGGTAAACGAGCCAAAGTTACTTGAACAGGCTTTGGGTTACACAAGGGTGGGTCAATTCCGATGGATCTGAAGTCCAAGAAAAGCTGTACAGCCTTCTGGGAAATCTATGTCGTATGACACAGGATCTCTTGAGAGTCCTGTGTCGTCCGACATTAGCAGCCTGTTCCAGTGCCCTTCAGTCAGATTGATTTCCACTTGTTCCCAAAGCAAACCAAGTTACATTTATTAATTGAAAGCAGTAAAACAGTAATATTACGTGAGTATTATGGGAGGATCACATGGCTTTAATGGCCAAATGTGATGAATCACATATCTATGGCCATTTTTGTGTAGCCATCACCTCCTAACTCAAGGGAAACTAATAAAGATTCAAACTTTAATGGTGCTAATGTCACCAAATGTTCAGATCTGAGGTGGGGAGAAGTGAATATGGAAGATTCTCCTCTCCACCACCTTTACCATGCAAAATCCCCAATATTTCACATAATATCAAAGCAAGTAAGAATGCAAGATGATATAGATGTATGAAAGAGTTGATCAGAGAAGGAAAGAGGGTTTAGTGGCTACCTATTGTAGTCTACAAGGTAAAGACACCAATAGTATGGTGCTTACCCTTCAACACACCAACAAGGAAGGTTTTCTTGGGATCTTGGCTTGGGTATGTGTATGTATGAGGAGGGAGGTGAGTATGTGTATGAGAGAGAGAGGATGAGACTCTATTTTGACAGAGTTTCCCCTCTTACTAAGATCCTCCCAGCCAGTCCTCCTTAAAATGATCAGCCATGCCTTGTATTTATAGGCAGGCTGATGGAAAGCTCCATGTCGTCCGACAGAGGGAGTTAAACCGCCTTAGTGTCTTCCTATGTCGGACGACAGCATACAGCTTTGTGGGATAGTTGGGCCGAATGGATGGCAGGCCCAATGGGTTGAGTGGATAATAGGATAATTGGACTCAAATTGCTTTTTAGCAAATACATGAGACCAAAAATCAAGGAAAGTGTACCCAAAACATGAGTTCGGGTCGGGGTACTCACACAGAGATAGAGGTAGCTGAAGTTGGAAAAACTTAAGCGTACTTCGCTCTCTCTTTCGAATCAGAGATAGAGGTAGCTGAAGTTGAAAAAAACTTAAGCGTACTTCACTATCTCTTTCGAATCAGAGATAGAGGTAGCTGAAGTTGGAAAAACTTAAGTGTACTTCACTATCTCTTTCGAATCAGAGATAGAGGTAGCTGAAGTTGGAAAAACTTAAGCGTACTTCACTATCTCTTTCGAATCAGAGATAGAGGTAGCTGAAGTTGAAAAAAAACTTAAGCGTACTTCACTATCTCTTTCGAATCAGAGATAGAGGTAGCCGAAGTTGGAAAAACTTAAGCGTACTTCACTATCTCTTTCGAATCAGAGATAGAGGTAGCTGAAGTTGGAAAAACTTAAGTGTACTTCACTATCTCATTCGAATCAGAGATAGAGGTAGCTGAAGTTGAAAAAAACTTAAGCGTACTTCACTATCTCTTTCGAATCAGAGATAGAGGTAGCTGAAGTTGAAAAAACTTAAGCGTACTTCACTATCTCTTTCGAATCAGAGATAGAGGTAGCTGAAGTTGAATCTTGACAACTCGGAGGCTGTCATCTTATTTGATTTAATTCTAACAGAGGTAACAGAGATTTTTGGGAGAAATTTATACGATTTGGGAAATTTATACGGTCTTCCGGACCGGGTGATTTAAAGCCTTCCGGGCTACGGATAATGATTTGGGAAATTTATACGGTCTTCCGGACCGGGTAATTTAAAGCCTTCCGGGCTACGGATAATAATTTGGGAAATTTATACGGTCTTTTGGACTGGGTAATTTAAAGCCTTCTGGGCTACGGATAATAATTTGAGAAATTTATACGGTCTTTCGAACCGGGTAATTTAAAGCCTTCCGGGATACGGATAATAATTTGGGAAAATACGTTATTCCATTTGGAGATAACGGGTAATTTCCAGTAGGAGACGTTATCTCATTTGGCGAAAATGGAAGGACTTCTTGGAGGAAACGTTATTCCATTTGGCGATAACGGAGGATTTTTCGGAGGAAACGTTATCCCATTTGGCGATAACGGAAGGACTTCCCGGGGGAAAATTTTGGGCAAAAGTATTTCCTATTTTGATTTGGTAATCAATTAAGGTTATTTTTCTTTGTGCATGTCACATGAGCCACGGGCTGACTCTTTTGAGGAAAGGCAATGTGAGAGGAGTTTTATGAAAGAATGTGTTGGGGATGCATGTGTTTGGATGTATGTGTTTGGGAACTGTTTGAGACAGGTTTCGAGCAGATAGGATCGTATCCCTTGGGTGCGGACTGAACTGTTGTTTTTGCTGAGATGTTGTCAATGTGGACTAGAATTCCCTCTTGGACTGAGACTGGGTTTAAACCTCGGGTCTTGATTAATGTTCCTTTCTCACACTCTGACACTTGAAGCTGATGCTGACAGACTTTTAGAACCAAAGACTAAAGCAGACGTCGAAGTGACCAAACCTATCTTCTAGGGGTGGATGAAACTTATCGAAGCCCCGATCTGAGGAAAAATTTCTGCAAAGCCCCATGTCTTATTAAAGCAAGGAAAGATCCTTTTATCGGCAAAGCCCCGGCTTGAAGAGGTGACTTGGTAGAGTTCCGACTGATGACCTAGCAAAAAGTCCCAATCTGATTGGTACTGCAAAAGTGATCCTGAGGCTAATCTGACCAAGACTGAATCCATCTTGTGACATGGTGAGGAACCCGATGCGGACCCCAAAAATGACTAAAAAAGCCTCAGTCTAAAGAAATGGCTTGGCAAAGCCCCAACTTTGAAGAGTTTCGAGGCAGCCCTAATGCGAATTGTAGCAGAAGAGGGAAAAACCTATCCTTTCGTACTTACATTCTTATTTCCTTTAGTCACTCAGTCAACCTTAAGAAGATTTAAAAGAAAAGAATTTATACATGCAGGGGCATATTTTTCGAAAGGTGGAAATAGATCACGATTTTGTGTTATTTTGATGGCCTTATTCGACGTAGGCACAAGAACTCGCTTTGGGTTTGACTCTTTTGGGAGAGTATAAGTGTAGAAAGGTTGGTAAAAGTGTATGGAAGCCCCTGCTGAAAGAAAATCAGTGTTTAGCACTATTTTTCCTAAGATGTAGAAAGAGAAGACTGGTCAAGACATCTGAAAACTTATTTTATTTACAATGATCACAAGATTGCTTAAAACCCTTTATTAATGTTCGGGTTATTCAACCACTAATCTCGGTATGAACAAACATGTTGATTAATCATGAGGAGAAAGTCAACCAATGTCGCGGATCAAGGTTGGCTGGGTGTGAAAGAAAAATCTATGTATAGGAAAGTCATTGATGAGACTGGGTTTTCTGGGATTTGAATGTGCTTATGGAAGAGGCCATTGATGAGATCGAATTTTCTGGAATTTGGATATGTTTATGACCGGACCATTTCTGGTTGCCTACGTTCCCCTCATTGTGAGGAGCTCAGGTCGCCGTAGTTCGGCTTCAGCTGAACTGTGTTTGGCTTTGGGAAATTGGATTTGTGGTTCCTTTAGTGGAAAGGCTCGGATGAGAAGGTTGGATGCTGAGGCGTGGGCCTCGGGATGATTCCTTGACCAAGTCATTTTTGGACGGCTGCTTCAATTGCTTCCTGATTTTCGTCTTTTACTGGGGGAGAAATAATTGGCATATGCCTAAAGGCTTATGAAATGTTTCTGCCTTTGCTTTGACCACTCCATTTGTCATTGACAACTTTCATTCTTTCAACTTTGACTTTGCCTCACCTGTCAAGCTTCTGATTGGCGGTGCTGGGTTCTTGGCCTCATTTTTTTTTATGTGCAACCTTGTTTTTTGCCTAGACTGTCCATTTCAGGGTTTTTAGCCTAGCTGTGTATTACTCTTTTTGCACTATATTTTTCTCTTTTTTTTTTCTTTTACGTGTAACCTTGTTTTTTGTCCTAGACAACCCTTTACAAGGTTTTTAGACTAGTTGGGTATTACTTTTTTTTTTATTATTTTTTTAAGCATATGAGGGCCAAGGCGAGCCCCTGCTTGAACTTTCTTGATACCCTTGAGGTCTAAGGAAAGCTCCTAGGTTATTGTCGACATGGGGTCAATCTTTCGAAGCTGAGTGGCCTTTTGTTGTCCCTTGACGCTGCCGCTGTCGTTGACTTGGTCAAGGTGACGATGAGGACATGATTTGAGAGGCGTATGGCTTGACGAAGGCTTTTGTGAGGTAAGGAAAGTGTATGTCTTGATGGAGGCCTTTTGTGAGGTAAGGAAAGTGTATGGGGAAGGCATTAGTTGACTTTCTCACACTGATTAATCAGAACGTTAATTATTTTGAGAGATTATTTGTTGAGCAATGCAAGTGATCATATAAAACAAAACCATTTCATTAAATGTAATGTAGGTGTGCAAATAATGTCTTAAGTCTAGCAAGGAAAGAAGAAGACTCTTTTATAGAAGATTGAAGATTAATTACAATATCCGAGGAGGACTTGATTGAAAGAGAAAAGGACTAGAGCCTACGAAAGTTGACTGAGAGACTATTTTAATTTTTTTTCTTTCTTAAGGATAGGTAACCCCTAGCCTAGCTACTCTTCGCTGGTCGGACTGCCAGGACGCCTGAGCTTTCCATTTTCTGTTAACTTCTGGATTCCATGCCTCAAATAGCAGCAATCATTAGTGTCATGCCCGGGGTACTGGTGGAAAAGACAATACTTAGACTCATCCAACCGAATGTTGGGGTTCTTGGACTTCCAATTCTTCAGTGGCTTTATCAGCCTTTCTTTCATTAGCTCTTCCAGTATCTTGCTTAAAGGCATCTCCACATTGTCATAATGAAGGGAGCGGAGTTTTCGGGAGACATTTTTGTTCTCAAGACTTGGATTTCCATTGTTCAATTGGTTCCATTGTTGGATTTGGCTGAAGGAGGCTATGACACTCTTTCCTTTGTGAGGAACTGGTGCTGAGCTGGGTACAGTTGCTGCTTGGTGCTGGTGGCATTGAGTTATGTTTAGTGGAATCATTTCTTTGCCCGGTTCGACATCTTGGATCAAGGGAGTACTGGTACTCATCATAAGATCAAGCTTTCCTTGCATTTGTTTCACTTGCTCCATCAATATTTCCACATGGGGATCAACGGGAACATTCGAGTTACTGGAACTCGCAACAAAGCTCTTATCAGTAGAAGGAATCACAGCCGTAGACTGGTGAAACTGACGGGTGAATTCACTTAGTCCGGTAGGTGACATCTGAAAACTTGAGGCATCCGGATTTTCTTTTAGCAACTCATGATTGCATTCAGGTGGGTATAGGGGTACCAGAACATAGCCACATGGCTCAAACTGATTATATGAAGCAGGAGCATGAACTGGCAGGTACCGCTGAAACTGAGAAACAGGGGTGATGAGGCCCAATCCGTTCTGGGGAGCTGAGGGCGATGGAGCCCTGATCGTCTGGGATGTTGGAAAGGACTGAAGAGGAGTAGTCCTTGGTAAGGGATCATATGTGGAAGGAGGAGGGTATTGGCTGTAGGATGGAGGGTATTGCTTATATGACGGAGGGTATTGGTTATAGGATGGAGGGATTGAGATCACTGTTTCAGGAGTCTCATCTTCGACCATGACCAGGGAACCATTTGCCTCAACTGTTACCTGAACTCCACGACGGCGGAGAGCACTGACGAGCATGGCCAGCTGCTCTTCGTGAACCTTATGGGCATTTTCCAAAGCTAGGGCTAACTCTTCCTTCCTAATCATCGGATTTCCTGTACCCTCACTGTTTTCTGTCAAGTCTGCCATTCTGACTCTCTGAGCAGACAAAACTGACGATTCTGGCGAGTTATCTGAGGATTCTGCACTGACAAGCCGCTGACCCGGTATTCTCACCCACTTCTTTCTCGCTGCGAGAAAGGGATAGGCAAGGTTTAGACTCGGGGGTAGGTAAGGTTTAGACTCGGAGGTAAGTGTTTAGGCTGAAGGCTCAAGTAACATGCATTCACCGCTTAAGTTTTACTTACAACAAAATTTCTCCTAATCCTAATTGATCGGAAAAGATTAGACCTTGAAAGGTCAAGATCTAAAATTGGACCGTGAGGGTCTCGATTGGAGATTTGACCGTGAAAGGTCGAGATTGAAAATTTGACCGTGAGGGTCGCGATTGGAGATTTGACCGTGAAAGGTCAAGATTGGAACTTTGACCGTGAAAGGTCGAGATTGGAACTTTGACCGTGAAAGGTCGATATCAGAGGTTGGACCGAGGAGGTCGCGATTAGAAATTTGACCGTGAAAGGTCGAGATTGAAAATCGGGGATCGGACCGAGGAGGTCGCGATTAGGGATTCCAGAGATAGGACCATGCGATTATGATTCCGTTAATTGTTCAAGTTTACTTAAAACAATGTCTTTTATTTATTTCTATTTGGTTGGAAGAGGGATTGCCCTTCTTTTTCACAACTACTCTAGGTCCTGGATCAGTGGGTTCCGTCATTACGTCTATAAGCCCCTCATTTTCCACCTGTATTTCGACCTCCCAGGGTGGACAGCCCCGGGCAAGGGTCCTATAGGGTATGCGGATCCCACCGATCGAGAGAGAAGAACGTTCCTAACGGGTCTAGCGGGTCATAGGATCTTTTAACGCGCGAGCGATGCGGATTATAGTCAAGGCAATGACGGGAAAATCTCGTCTTTCAGCCTTAACGGAATTTCAGCAGAGTTTCGCTTGCGCGATTGACGTTTTGACTCTTTTTTGGCATTTTCCAAGAAGATAATAGGCATGGGTCGGACGGTAAAATCCAGATGACACAGTGTCACATTGAACTTCATTGCATACGTGGCGTGCGTCAAAGTCACAATCAATGCCGGGTCAATATCTTGCCAATTTTTCCTTGTCGGAATTTTGGCAGAGCTCCGCTTGCACGAAAGATCTTTGGATTTTTTGGCACGGACTCAGGCTCGATTCTTACGTATCCCGACATGGCTCGATTCTTATGTATCCGGAGTCAAGATTCTGCCAATTTTCCTTGGCGGAATTTCGATAGAGCTTTGCTTGTGCGAAGGGTCTCGACTCTCGACATGGGCTAAGGTTTGACCTTTACGGGGGTATGCAACTGGGCTATATGACATGGACTAGACCAAAAACCAACCAAAAGTCATGGTTTTAAAATGTGTGACACAGACTGTGCATTGGTCGACACTGGCTGCCATGGGGAGTTTGGGGTGATTCCGTGCGTGCCCGGGAGCATCGTAATACTGTCAGTGACTGCAACTGAACAACCACCCCGGGTTAAAGGGACGTGCGTGCAAACTGTACAGGATATATAAGGTGCGCGTAGTGTGCGGCCTCCTAAAAATGTTCCTTTTTGAGTTAAAACAGAAATTTTCAGAAATGTGTTTTAAAGGAATGATTTTCGGGACGGGGAAAATGCAGCAAATAAGCACGTAAATTTTCTAGGAGCCCGGTCAGTCTTGGAACTGAATAGCCCCAAGCTATCAAGGCTGCCAGATTAATCTCAATTTTTGTCCTGGTGGAATTGCCAATGAAGCCGCCCGGCTAGGATTCAAGGAGAATCAAGCCGTACGGCTGCATCAATCAATTTTCCAGGTTCCATTTCCTTTCATCTGCAGGTTGTTTCCCTGGCCTTTTTGGCACATTTTCAGCTTCCAGCAAGCTTTCCTGTTCAGTTTCAGAATATGCGTAATTTCCTAGAACCAACAATGTATGCAATGCAATGCAAGAAAAAGAAGGCAAGCATGAGAATCGGATCCGCGACGGAAGGCTAAGCCACTCAAAAAAAGCTTTTCTTTTTTTTCGAAAAGAGATACCGGTACGTGGCTTTGTTAGACCATAGTTTATCCAGACTCGTGTTAGGAGGCGATAATGGGAAGCTTAATGGTTTTCACCTATATACCGAGTATCATTTTTCTGTTTTTTTTAAATGAATGCTTTTTTTGGTTTAGTCCCCAGCAGAGTCGCCAAACTGTGAATGTAGTGCCCAAGATTGCGGCTTTTATTTTATTTATTTTTTTTGTTTGAACCGCTTTCTCGTGTAAGGGGATCACCGCCTCACATCGGTTTGGAAACATCCGATTTAAATTGAAAAACGGAGTCGCCATGCCATTTTGATTTCCTCAAAACTTTGAAAAAAAGGATTTGGGTCCGGAGGTTAAGTTACCCTTTGGGAAGAACGGATCGTCGTTCACCCAAAGAGCCTTGCCGGAGCAAGTCTTCCAAGATTCGATTTTCATGCTTGCCTTTGTGTTTTCGTGTGTGGGATGTGTTTTTTGAAAAGGAGGGAATGTACCAAGTTATCTTCCGGACGTATAAACCATGAGTTGGTTATCGCTCGGGATTCCTTGGATTTTGATGTGTTAGGGACTTTGGTCCCGTTCTCATCTTGGACTTATGATCATCATTATGAGACCTTGGGTCACATGTGATCAAAATAGGGACACCTTTTTTTTATAGTCCAAGGATGAGACTCTTTAGAAAGGAAGGACCTTTGCCCATCAATCCTACATCTTGAGATGATTTGAGCTTAGTCGGGACATTTATGCTCGTCTCAAGTGATGATCGGAGATATCGGGGCTCAAGTTCATCCTTTTCTAAAGGAGAATCTGTCTATGGCATCTTTATGTGGAGGAAATGATGTAAAGATAGGACCTTTACACAATTACACTCCAAGGGATGCTCCAAGTACCAAAGGGGACTAGGGGAGGGGTATAAAGATTGGATCTTTATACTCATCCTATGCCTTTTTGTGCCTTATGAAGGTCACTAGGCAATCCTTGGAGAGAGATCCAACCATGAGGGACATGGGGAATGCATTTTAAAGTAAAGATGACATTTTTATATGCAAAGGATGCTATTGTCACATCATCATGTGAGAGATCCACCCTAGAAAAAGCCATTTGAGGTCTTATTGTTCATCCATGGGATGGATCCCTCATGAATCCCATGTGATAGGGGAATGGGGGAAACAATATTTAAAGTGCAGATTGGTATGAGATTACGACTTGGAAAAGGTTAAAATCAGATTTACAGCTGAAAAGATGAAGTCTCTGCATACTGACTTGTTCTGTCGCGTGACACAGGACTTGCATGGCAAGTTGTGTCGCGTGACACACATAGCCATTTGCAGAGACTTTTACAACTGAGATTTACAGACACAGCAAGGCAATAATATAGTCAAGTTGCATCACAAATGGATCTCAGAGAGCATGCATGTCAATAATGAACACTTTGAGAGGGCATGGATATGAGGGATCCACACTCATCTCTAATGTTTATGCAAAACTATGTCAAAATGATTCGATTACATTTGATCATATGAAAAACAACAACTGATCTATGAGATCTGATACTTAAAATAGATATGCAATGATTAGATCTCAACTATTACATCACATTTAAGACTATTTAGTTGATTAAACCATACATGTTTAAAAGAGAGAGATAAAAAGGAAGAGAGCATTACCCTTGAAGATCCACGACTCCTATATCAAGTTAGATATAGGAGCCTTCAAACATCAGGCTCTGGAATTGATATCAAGCCTTGATTCAATGAGAATCGTTGGTTCTATGTGGACATATGAAATGGGTGTTGGATTGATTGAATGGTGAGTGTATTGTGAGAATTAGTATGTGTTTTAGGGGGTGTATGAGGAGAGAGACTAGTTTCTGGGAGTATTTTGGCAGAGTGACGCCAAGGAGTGGAAAAAAAGGTCCTTAAAATGAGAGGTGTAGGCCTCTATTTATAGCTGCATGGGAGTGGTTTGTCGTGTCGCACGGCTGAACAAGCCATAACCGTTTTTCTTCTAGAAGCCTGCAAGGTGGCAGATTCTAGAATGCCCTTTCCAGCGAGGTCCTGCATGGAATTTAATTCCTAGCAGGTCCTTCCTTACTTAGAAATCTTGGAAAAGTTCCCGAATCGCCCTTGAACTTTATGAAAGTTCGGGGAATCGTCGGGGAATTTAACCGGAAGGCATGAGCCAGATTTGGGTACTTACACCAGGATCTGTATATGTAATAGGCAAGGTTCGACAATTTTCAATTTGGGATAATTTATCTAACACGCCCCCACACGTATAGCCCAATTTTGCCAAAAACTTTCAATATTAATCGGGTGACGCGTAGAAACATCGTGTGCCGTTGGGCCTACACGTGTAACAGACATGCTCTGATACCATCATAAAGTCTGAGATTCCACTTCCAACTCCACCTTAAAATTAATTGATTGTAAAGGAAGTGACCCAAAATCTTTATGTGTTATATACAAGGTTCGTTAATTCCCGATTGAATAATTTCTCTAACAATAATGAATTTACCAATAGTTATCCATACCTAAGGAAGAATATTCATTCCATGTTTTAGTCATTGTATTTTAGGACTCTTATATATAGTGGACATATATATATATATATATATATATATATATATATATATATATATATAAAAGCTTAACCTGTTAGATTGTGACTCAACAATGTATATCAAACTTTCACACTCCCCTCACGTGTGACCCGGTTTCACATGTGGAGTGATTACAAACATGCCACATTATCGGGCATGCCAAATTTCAAACAATCCACATTCTCGGGCATGTCAACATAGTGCAATTTTTTGCACACTTAAATCCGGGTAATACTGCAAGCGGGCGAAATCGAACCCGAAACCTCGCGCTCTGATACCATGTTAGAGTTACCACTTGATCTAAAAGCTTAAACTGTTAGATCGTGACTCAACAATGTCTATCAAACTTTCACACCTTACCTCTCACTTTGAACATATAATTGAACCTAATGCATTATCACTCTAACATATAATTGAACCTAAGGCATTATCACTTGACCACTGACAACTACCTCAAGTGGGACCCAATGAGAATAACTTAAACTATATTCATCCCTAAACACCCCGTACTTGGCATGAATTTCTTCTATCATAGGCTCCCCGACCTTAATTGGTCTTGGTCTAGGAATATGCGTCCTACCTCGGTTAGTTCTCCCTCGGCCTCTCCCTCCTCGGTTTCCAGCACCCTCTCCCTAGTCAAAGGCATCTACGATGTTTGCTGACGTCGAAGGACTAGTTTGACAGGCAGCATCACCTCCTATTCTCACCATAGCTACACAACAGAACGACAAAGATCAGAAATTTGGCAAGGCAAATGGAATACGAGGATGAAGAAAAACATCCCTCCTCGTCAAAACTAAAGTTGAGGAGGGACCTTACCCATCAACGGTGGACGATTTGATGGGACGTATTGAAGGTAGTGCAAGTTGATGTAGTTGATTATCTCAGAAAAGTCGTAGAATATCACAACATTGGGAGATTCAACGTCTAGACGATCAATTCTACACCCTCTTGGGTACCTTACGTCGGTTCTAGGACTTTGGTATCTCGTTAAGATCTCCCCTATCTCTATCAGGCTCACCATCAACCAAGGGCTATCAGATCGTTTGTAAATTCTAATGTTTTTTATGTGATAGCTAAAAATGACATTGGGATTACTGCTCCAAGTTCTTGCCATTTCTAAAATAACGAAGGGGACGCGAGAAATTACTCAAAGAAACTCAAGATAACCTTCAAACCAAAGCAATAATGGCGGACACGTGAAGAACAACAACTAAAAATCCCAGAAATTAAAATGCAAAAAAGTAAATGGAGAAGAAATTATACCTTTCGATTGAAGGTTGATGAAAAACGAACGGGTGGAATTGAGCAAATTGTACGAATCTGGGCAAGAACTCAAGAACACGATTTTCGTCTTTCAAACTTGCTATTTCTCAATCAAGGGTTATGGGTGATAAAAGGCTGAAATCGTTAAGGGTTTTTATTTTTAAACCCTCATACGAAACGGGTATGGTGCACAAACGGGTCACAAACGGGTAAAGACCCCGTCCTTTCTCATCACATTAAATGCTTTGGCGTGTTTAGAAGACGTGTCAGACATCATGCACCACACAACATCATTATACTATTTAACCGATGGATATATGAAGCGACACTTGCCACGTTGACGCCCTTTCATATTCATATAGGCCGGGGTAGAACACTACTTCCTCCTTGGCATAGCCGAGCTAGGAAGTCGGGGGCCACTGAATGGTATAAACAGAGGTACGAATATAGGCACATGGGGATTTGGCCTGCTGGCTAGAGCTCATGGCTTCCAACCTGGAGGTCATGGGTTCGATCCCCCCAGAAATTAGAGGGAAGGCTTTATCTCCCTAGGATTTATCTCCTAGGCGCTTCTGTGTGTGCATGTGTGTGTGTGTGTGTGAGTAGTGAAAAAAAAGAGGTACGAATATAGGCTAGTCCGGGCAAGACCCAAATGGATTGAGTCCTAAACATAATCCACACAAGTCTCATATACGATGAAGGAAGTGGGCTTTCCCTACCTTTCTCGTACTTGCCTCCTCGTCATTTCCCATATGTCGGCATGGACATAGCAGGCGTATAATGACCAAGGCCCAATAACACCGAGGAAGGCCTCCCTCCAAGGCCGAGCAAGGCTCCCTTGACGACGAGGAGACCTCCTCGGCTATCAAGCAAACTAAGGAAATGGGCTTCCCATTCTCTTCGGCATCCACCTAGGCCGACCTGGTCACAAAGCCAAGATGCCCCCACACTGGTGCACATGCAGGATTGCAGTTACTGTCCTCAAATTGGGACATTGAGCAGTTATAATCCCCCTAGGATTATAACCATATCTCATACAAATTCAGGTCCAACAAGGACTCATCAAGTATAATCCTTATAGGATTGATATCGTATCTCTTAGCATGCCTATCCAACATGGATTATACAATGCTATACCTATAAATACAAGCCATAATTCACATATTTGGGTACGTTATCTTTTGACTCTTAACTCTTGTCAATTATTTCTCTCTCTCTCTCTCTCTCTCTCTCTCTCTCTCTCAAAGCACATAAGCTTACTCTCACGCCGGAGGGCCTTCGCCGGTGGAGCCCCGACTTAGTTTACGTGTTTGTTCTTCTTTTTCATGCTATTCAATCGCCAGAGTACAACCTTCTGCTGAATTTGGGCTTATCCGAACGTTTTTGGCATCATCAATAAAGATTGCTAATGTTGGTTGAGGTTTGAGATATGACTCCAGGGAAGAAGATAAATGGGGTAATTGTGTGTGGGTGATTGAGGTGTTTCGTCATGTGATTTGTATTTGGATATTGGTTGTTTGGTGACAGTGGTTATGGTGGTAGCATGGTGGTGGTAAGGTGATGATGGTAATGTTAATGGGGTTATAGATCTCGTTAATATTTTCTCAATTAGGGGAATCCTTGAAATTTATACTCCCTCCGTCACATTATAAAAGACATTAAAATTCCATTTTGGTGCCCTATTATAAAAAGCACAAGCCCAAAAAAGAAAGTTTTCAATATTTGTTTATTCATTAAACTCACTTGTCATACTCACATTATATATCCAATTGCTATTTATTCCCTACCCCACTTTCTCTCTCCTACCTCACTTTTCATACTCATAACATTTAATTCACTATACATTTTTCTTAATTTTTGTGTAAAACCAATTTTGTGTCTGTTGTAATGAGACGGAGAGAGAATCTGTCAACTTTGTTAGTTTCGTTAAATATCCTCACAAAATGACAAGTTTGCCCTTTAAATGTCATGTGCATGGCCCATGACCTGAATTTTGTTTAAAAAATTAATGATTTGTTACTTTTTATACCACTTTGCAAGAATTTGTAAAACTAAAGTAACCTATTTGCCAAAAAACGAACTCAGGAACCAAATTGAAGATTTTGTAAAACTCAGGTTTCTATATTCCAATTAGTTCTTTAAAAAATGCCCCCCAAAAAAAATCTTTGCAGGATTCTATTATCGAACAATTATCGACACCTATTTTTTCAAACGCTTACTGATGACGCCTGGGCTTTCGGGGTCAGAGCGGTTCGTAGGATATCTGGCAGGATATGTTTGAGCGTACCTATAACACAACACAAAGAAGCACCGTTAAGGTCAAAGTTGGATGTTAATCCAACTTAGGCCCTCGGGTGTGAGGATAAGATATCTAGATGGATATAAAACCTGAGAATAAGACGTTGGAATGTCTTAGAGTGTGTGTGTATGTGTTTAGGGTTTAGAAAATGGCTTACAATATGAATTTGGCACTTACCTTGTCCAAGGGGACAAAGGTCTTCTATTTATAGGCAATGGAGAGCTGCTCGCTGATGTAAGCCATGAGGTCAGCCCTAAAGGGTACTTTAGTCTATGACCGAATACACGTGTTCGTATCTGATTGGCTCTGTCAGGGAAGGAAGATTCAGTGTCAGAGGGGATGTCGCTGAATGGGACGGGAGCCGTATATTTGGTGCGGCGCATTAAATGCAATACTAGGCGCCTGACTGAGCCGCATTAAATGTGATGAGAGTGAGCCGGTTAGTGTACTGTCAGAGCCAGTAAGTAAACTTGCTCAATAAGCTTTGATATCGACCGAGAATCAAGTGAGATAATCGGGAGTCTGACATGAGACCGCAGTGAACATCTTGGGCACGATCAAAGATATTTGACGCTGGCACGAATGGGACGGTCTTGACCTCGAGGGTCTATCTATCCGCGGTCTTGACTCTGGCAGTCTAGGGAACGCCACGTCATACTGGGGCTTTGGACCAGACCGAGCTTGGGCCCGGTCTACTAGTTAAGCTCCAAGTGAATGATTATTTATGGTCTGAGCAAGGAGCTACTAGTTAAGCTCGGCTCTGCAAGATCGCTCCTTGGGCGGGCACCAATGTTGGCATTTTTCACTGGTTTTTGCTCTGCCTCTCATGCAAAAAGGCACATGTGAGAGGCACGTGGGGATGCTTGTAGAAGCTTTATTGCTCTTCCTCCTGGTTAACTGTTGGGCCCTTTGGCAGGTGAAGAGATAGCGCGTGACAGGTACGGAGGGTACGTGTCAGCCATCCAAGAGGCGCCATAAATGCCGACTGACGAATTTTCGAATTTCCAAACGTTTGACGCCGGTTCCTGGTTCGAGAGAGACGGTTTGTGGGCTAAATAATATGGGTTGACCCGTATTGGTTTGATGTACCCGATTTTTGAAAATCAACGGAGTCGCCACGCCATTTTAGTTTAAGGGTCAAAACTTTGAAAAATGCCCAAAATTAGAGAAATGAGTCCGGAGGTCACGTTACACTCCGGAAAGAACGTTTGACGTTCACCCGGAATGCCTCGTATGACGAGTCTTCAAAACTTGAAACTTTTTTTTGGTGTGTGTGTGTGTGTATGTGTTTTGAAAAAATATTTTGAATTAAAGGATTTTTCTAGAAATAACAGAAATACAAGGGACTGAACTGAAAAAACAGTTTGAAAACAGTGATTAAATTGGAAAATAACAGAAACTGGAAATTTGTTTGCAGATGAAAATGTCATCCGCGTGGATGAGATTGTAGTGCAATCTTATCCGCGCGGACTAACCTGCAGTGTCAATATTTTTTACAGTTTCCTAATCAGTCACTGTAATTTCGAGAAATTTAACTGGATTTACAGAACTTAACTGGAAATGTAACTGTAAACATAAAACAAAGGAAATGTTTGGATTTTTGGCATCCATGTTTTTTCCTCTCTTTCCCTAGACTTTGATTAGTGGTCATAAGTGATGAATCCACTTAACCAATCCATCCCGGGGGTACATTAGGACTTTGTAAGCATTTCATTTTCTAGGGACAAGGGGGATTTTGACATGAAAAGTAAATTAACAAGAAACTTAGGTCAAGATGTATCAACTTTAGAGGAAGATCTCTAAGGTGGTCACAAGAAGGACCATCCTTGAGATCTATACCCAAGTGTATCTCATATATCTTGTGTTACCTAATTTTGTGTAAGTCTTAAGGATGTTCATCCATGAAAATGGTTCCAAGGTGAACATCTTAGACTATGGGGGGGGGACATTTGCAAGAAGATAAAGACCATGGACCATTTGAAAAGATCATCTATGGAGATGAACTCCAAGATGACCATCTTCTAGGTCAAGTGATCAAGTATGAACTAGAAAAGTAAAGGGACAAGGGAAATTTCATGAAAGGTAAATTAACAAGAAAATTATGTCAAGATGTATCAACATTTAGAGGAAGATCTCTAAGATGGCCACAAGAAGGACCATCCTTGAGACCTAGGCTCAAGTGTATCTCTTACATCTTTATAAGACCTAGATATGTGTAAGTCTAGATGATATTCATCCAAGGATAGATTTCCAAGGTGAGCTTCTTAGACTAGGGAGGGGTATTTGCAAGGAAGTAATAATGTGGACCATTTGAAATGATCATCTATGGAGATTGACTCCAAGATGACCATATTTTAGGTCAAGAAAGCAAGTAAAGACTAGTTAATGTAAAAGGGGACAAGGGAAATACATAATAAAAAATATGAACCCTTGTAGAGAATCATCCATGGAGATGAACTCCATGGTGTTAGTGTTATGCCCTAGGCCTATGGCTGATAGACTTATGTGTTGACATTATTTATTATTATATGAAATGTTTATCATTTGATTATTATATATGTTTTGTATATTTATTTATAATAATCTCCATCCCTAATTATTAAGAGAATAATTAGTATAATTGTCAATGGATAATCATACGATGATTATATGCATAGAGATGCACATTGAAATTATGGGTACTTGTTAGAGAACAAGTGACTGAACTTGACCCGCATGAGATTTATGTCATGGTCAAATGTCATAATTAAATATCATAAGGTTACTTCATTTAGTCCCTAGACCTGAGATTATCATGACCTTACATATGATGAAAGTCATGTTTGATTTTAGTCAAACGATATCTTAACACGATATTTATAAAGGCTAATTTTGGCATGATCGGATTCATGATGGGAAGGATGATAAGTTAAGATGGAATTTGTCCCTCGATAGAGAGATGTTTTGCTTGGGCCCCTCGATGAGTGATAATGATGAAAGTGTATGGCCATACCCCAATGCGATTGGATTATCATTATACTCAAAATCGAGAAAGCATTGAACAAAGACAAGTTAACAAGGACCATGACTTGTGTTCAATATAACATCGCGAGACAAAGGGAGAAATGGAAGTTTACCATTGGAAACGTGAAATCTTACGTTATATTATTTGGGTAGACATAATGGCTTGCTAGAGTCCGCTTATGTCTTATGAGATTCGATATGATCGAACTCATTGCCAACATAGTATAATCCTATTGGGTCACACACAACTAGAATGAATTGGTTAAACCAAAGGAAGAATGATTGAGAGTTTTTGCATATGGCAACCTTTGTCACGCGACATACCTAGCCATGTGGCAGACTATATCGCGCGACATATCTTGCCACAAGACGCGGTTGACAGCCTGGTTTCCTAATTTGATCAGGAAACATATACCATACTAAAGTTGTATAAATATAAAGCTATGTTAACCCTAATTGTTTAGCCAAAATTTTCAAGAGAAATTCATAACAAATACTCTCAATATTCTTCAAGGTTTTTTGATATAGCAATCATCAAGAAATCGTTCTTGAATTCATTCAAAGGTGTGGATACCGAAAGAGGGTCTTCGCTCGTTCATCGATCAAGGCCTAGAGTTCAAGCAATCTGAAGAAAGAAGTTTGTGATTCGAAGTCACATAATCAAATCGTTCGATAGCTCAAGAACGAAAAGCAAACAAGGTTGGTAAAATTCTATCTCATAGGAATTTAAATTAATTGTATAGAACGGATCCTAGGCTTCTTGGGTTTTATGTTATTTAGTGCTTAATTCCGCTGCGCATGGACCCATAAAACCCAACAGTGGTATCAGAGCCCCGTTCGTATGGTTAAGTTTGAATTAACATGCTAGAATTAAGATATAAATTGTTTATATGCTTATTGCATGTTTTTGTATGCGATAGAATTTTGAATTGTTTATGTGAAACAATGTGAAAATCGTTTTCTAATTATCATGAAATAAATCTGTAAAAGGGTTGTTTTATATGATTTAATTGTCGTGTGATTAGAATTGATTGAATCAGGAAAAATCTGTGAACTGGCAACCTACGTCGTGCGACATAGTTAGCCACTTGTGGAAATCTGGTAATCGGGCAAGGTGTGTCACATGACATATCTAGCCAACTGGCTGATGTTGTCAAGTGACATACTTTGCCAATCTGGGCTGTATCAGTTTGATGAACAATCTGGTCAATCTATGAATGAGTTTACAATCTGATATGTTTATGTGTTAATCTGGATGCTATAAAATTGAGTTTATAGGGCTATGCTAGATTAATTCATTGTTTATGCATGCTTAGTTGATTAAAATATGATTTTAATAATTATTGCGATGCATGTTTTACTCGTTCTTACGTGCTAAGAAATTTTTATGTTTAGTTGAAACATTGCATTATAGTTTCCTAATATGTTTAGATTTAGACATTAAAATTTTGGGTTTATGATTGTTTATGGAAACAAGTCATAATTACGCAAAATTTAAAAGAAAACTGATTGTTTATAAAAGGTAGTGATTATGTTGCCAAATCAGAGCTGATTTCTGATTGTGCATGTCTAGGAGAGTTCTGTCGAAGGAAGAGTTGGTACTTAAGTAGCCCTTGTTGCTCACCTATCTTCCTGGGAACTTACCTGGTGCGCGATTATGACTATCTTTGCTGATATGCTTATAATCTACCTTAAAGAACCTTCATTTAACTTTTAAGTTCTTTATGCCAATTCATGATTAAAACACTTGAGACCATTCGGATTGTTTTGGGTGGGCTTGCCATAGCAAGGTACTTTGATTCTATTCGTATGCGAGCAAGATGAGGAAATGGTGGTTCCTATGCGTTTAAAATGAATGAACTTAATTGGGTTATCAAAATGGTTTTGGACCCAAGGCATAAGATGAGATTAAAATATACCTAGACATATGATGTCTTGAATAAATCTCATAAAAGATCTAAGAGTCATATATGTGATATGATTGATGTTTTCTACCTAATTCATTTAATTTTGAGCGGTTTGCCATAGCAAACTTGAAATTAAATTAAAGATGGATCTTATCCCATTAAATGTATATTATGCTAATTTGCATTGGAAGGTGTATAATTTAGTGGGAGCATTTATTTTGTGTAAATGCATTGTACTTCTCATATAATATGTTTACTTATATGTGTTCATATTTTATGTGTATCTTTTTGTAGAATAAATGGCATCAAACAATAATCACTTTTCACTGCGATCTGTCCTTGAGAAGGAAAAGTTGGAAGAGAATGGTACAAACTATATGGATTGGATCCGTAGTTTGAGAATTGTTCTCAAGTAAGAGGAAAAACTGTACGTTCTCGAGAAACCTATTCCACCTGAACCTGCTGCCAATGCTACTAGGGCAGTAAGGGATCAATATCTGAAGCACAAGCATGACTCTACAGATGTTGGTTGCCTTATGCTCTCCGCCATGTGCAAGAACCTTCAGAAGGATCTTGAGCACTTGGGGACAGTTGACTTAAACAATCGACTGATGGAAATGTTCCAAGTACAAGCTAGGCAAGAAAGGTACAACACAGTTATGGTCTTGACCTCATGCAAGATGAGTGAAGGAAAAGCTGTTGGTCCCCATGCTCTTAAGTTGAAGGGCCACATTGAGCATCTTGAAAGGCTTGGTTTTCCAATTAGCCAAAAGTTGGCTACCGACATAATATTGATTTCATTACCCAAAAGTTTTAGTAATTTCATAATGCACTATAACATGGGTGGAATGAATAAAAACCTTTCCGAATTGGTTCAAATGTTGAACACTGCGGAAACCAATATTGTCGAGAAGAAAACCGACCAAGTGCTGATGGTTAACAAGGGGAAGGGTTTCAAGGGTAAAGGAAAGGCAAAGGTTGCTAATCCGAAGGCAAAAGTTGCCAAACCAAAGAGGCTTCCAAGCCTAAAGAGGCTAAGCCCAAGTCCCAAGAGGACGCAGTCTGCTTCCATTGCAATGAGATTGGACATTGGAGGAGAAACTGCGCAAAATACAAGGAAGCACTGAAGAAGAGCAAAGGAGTTGCTTCGACTTCAGGTATCTTTATTATAGATATATTCCTATCTACTTCTAGTTCTTGGGTATTGGATACCGGATGTGGAACTCACATTTGTTTAAATGTGCATGGTCTAAAGAACAGAAGGATGCTTAAGGAAGGTGAAGTGGACCTACGTGTGGGAAATGGAACAAGAGTTGCTGCATTAGCCGTAGGAACTTATGAAGTTACTTTACCTAGTGGACTAATACTTGTTTTGAACAATTGTTATTATGTTCCAGCTTTAAGTAGGAATATTATTTCGATTTCATGTTTGGATAATGAAGGTTTTAATTTTCTTATATGTGATAAGAAATTTTCCATTTACAAGAGTGATATGCATTATTGTACTGCTGTTTCATTCAATGGCCTTTATATTCTTGATGTTGAAAATCGTGATAATGATGTCTATAACATTAACAAGAGATCTAAACCCAATGATGTAAACCACACTTACTTATGGCATTGTCGTCTTGACCATATAAACGAGAAATGCATTTCTAAACTCCACAAAGATGGATTTTTAGACTCACATGATTATGAATCTTATGAGACATGCGCTTGGCAAGATGACCAAGGACCCATTTACCAAAACCGGTGAAAGGGCGGGCGACTTATTAGGACTCATACATACAGATGTATGTGGGCCTATGAGTAGCGATGCTAGGGGAGGATTTCGGTACTTCATAACATTCACTGATGATTATAGTAGATTTGGATATGTTTATCTAATGAAGCATAAAAGTGAATCGTTTGAGATATTTCGAATATTTCAAAATGAGGTGCAAAATCAACTTGGCAAAACTATTAAGGTACTTCTATCCGATCGAGGTGGTGAATATTTGAGCCAAGAATTTGACAGTCATCTTAAAGGAGGAATAGAACCTTGTTGGATATGGTTCGTTCTATGATGAGTTAAGTTGAGCTTCCTTTATCCTTTTGGGGACATGCACTAGAAACTGCTGCTTTCACTATAAACAGAGTTCCTACCAAATCGGTTCAAAAGACCCCATATGAGATGTGGCATGGAAGAAAACCTAGTTTGTCTTTCATGAAGATTTGGGGTTGCGATGCATATATCAAGAAGTTAACTTCTGACAAGCTAGCACCTAAGTCTGATAAATGTGTTTTCGTGGGATATCCTAAGGAAACCAAAGGATACTATTTCTACAACCGGAACGAGAACAAAGTATTTGTTACTCGAAATGGTACTTTCTTAGAAAAGGAGTTTCTTCGCAAAGGAACCAGTGGGAGTAAAATAGATCTCGAAGAAATTCGAGAACCCGAAAACAACATTGAACCAATGGTAGAGACTGAACCAAGTTCACAAAGATTTGTGGAACCGGTTCAAGATGCACAAGTTCTTCGCCGAAGTGGTAGGTCACGATCCGAACCCGAGAGATATGGATTTCTCATTACGAAAAGTGATGAAGTGGAGTTAATCGAAAACGATGAACCTACTTGCTATCAAGAGGCGATGTCCGCTCCTGATTCGGAAAAATGGCAAGAGGCCATGAAGTCCGAATTACAATCTATGGCTGATAATCAAGTTTGGAACTTGATTGATCCTCCCGAAGGTGTAAAAACCATAGGGTGCAAATGGGTCTTCAAGAAGAAGACCGACATGGATGGGAAGGTGAACACCTATAAGGCTAGGCTTGTAGCTAAGGGATATAGGCAGATTCATGGCATCGACTATGATGAAACCTTCTCGCCTGTAGCTATGCTTAAGTCTATTAGAATTTTAATTGCCATAGCCGCATATTATGACTATGAGATATGGCAAATGGATGTCAAAACATCTTTCCTTTATGGGAAGTTACTTGAGGATGTATACATGATACAACCTGAAGGTTTTGTCAGTCCAGAAAATTCTAACAAGGTGTGTAAGTTGCAGAAATCCATTTATGGATTGAAGCAAGATTCTAGGAGTTGGAATCTACGTTTTGATGAAGCAATCAAGGAGTTTGGCTTTATCAAAAACGAAGATGAACCTTTTGTATACAAGAAAATTAGTGGGAGCGTAGCATTATTTTTGGTGTTGTATGTCGACGATATCTTACTCATTGGAAATGACATTCCTGCACTACAGACTGGCAAGTCTTGGTTAGGAAATTGCTTTTTAATGAAAGATATGGGCGAAGCCGCATATATCCTTGGTATCAAGATCTATAGAGATAGATCCAAGAGGATGATTGGTTTAAGTCAAAGTACTTACATTGACAAGGTTTTTAGAAGATTCCAAATGGAAAATTCTAAAAGGGGAAACTTGCCAATGTTACATGGTATTTCTCTAGCAAGAATCAAAGTCCTAAGACTAATGATGAGCGAAAGAGAATGAAAGGTATTCCATATGCCTCGGCAATTGGGTCTATCATGTATGCTATGTTATGTACTAGACCCGATGTCTCGTGTGCTCTGAGCATGACGAGTAGGTACCAATCGGATCCCGGCGAACCACATTGGATAGCAGTCAAGAATATCCTTAAGTACTTACGAAGAACTAAGGATGTATTCTTGGTCTTTGGAGGAATGGAAGAAGATCTTGTAGTAAAAGGCTACACAGATGCTAGCTTCCAAATCGACAAAGATGATTTCAGATCGCAGTCTGGATTTTTGTTTACGCTTAATGGAGGCACTGTGAGTTGGAAAAGTTCCAAGCAAAGTACCGTCGCTGATTCTACAACCGAAGTTGAGTACATAGCGGCATCCGATGCAGCTAAGGAAGCAGTTTGGATCAAAAAGTTCATTAGTGATTTGGAAGTCGTTCCAAGCATCAGAGATCCTATTGAACTTTACTGTGACAATAATGGTGCCATTGCACAAGCAAAGGAACCAAGGTCACACCAGAGATCCAAACACATACTTCGACGTTTCCACATTATCCGAGAGATATGTGAAAGGGAAGACGTAAAGATATGCAGAGTAGACACTGATGACAACGTGGCGGATCCATTAACTAAGGCTCTCCCGCAAGCTAAGCATGATGATCATGTTAGGTCCATGGGTATTCGATACATGGTAGATTGGGCCTAGTGCAAGTGGGAGACTATTAGTGTTATGCCCTAGGCCTATGGCTGATAGACTTATGTGTTGACATTATTTATTATTATATGAAATGTTTATCATTTGATTATTATATATGTTTTGTATATTTATTTATAATAATCTCTGTCCCTAATTATTAAGAGAATAATTAGTATAATTGTCAATGGATAATCATACTATGATTATATGCATAGAGATGCACATTGAAATTATGGGTACTTGTTAGAGAACAACTGACTGGACTTGACCCGCATGAGATTTATGTCATGGTCAAATGTCATAATTAAATCTCATAAGGTTACTTCATTTAGTCCCTAGACCTGAGATTATCATGACCTTACATATGATGAAAGTCATGTTTGATTTTAGTCAAACGATATCTTAACACGATATTTATAAAGGCTAATTTTGGCATTATCAGATTCATGATGGGAAGGATGATAAGTCAAGATGGAATTTGTCCCTCGATAGAGAGATGTTTTGCTTGGGCCCCTCGATGAGTGATAATGATGAAAGTGTATGGCCATACCCCAATGCGATTGGATTATCATTATACTCAAAATCGAGAAAGCATTGAACAAAGACAAGTTGACAAGGACCATGACTTGTGTTCAATATAACATCGCGAGACAAAGGGAGAAATGGAAGTGTACCATTGGAAACGTGAACTCTTACGTTATATTATTTGGGTAGACATAATGGCTTGCTAGAGTCCGCTTATGTCTTATGAGATTCGATATGATCGAACTCATTGCCAACATAGTATAATCCTATTGGGTCACACACAACTAGAATGAATTGGTTAAACCAAAGGAAGAATGATTGAGAGTTTCTGCATATGGCAACCTTTGTCACGCGACATACCTAGCCATGTGGCAGACTATATCGCGCGACATATCTTGCCACAAGACGCGGTTGTCTGCCTGGTTTCCTAATTTGATTAGGAAACATATACCATACTAAAGTAGTATAAATATAAAGGTCTGTTAACCCTAATTGTTTAGCCGAAATTTTCAAGGGAAATTCATAACAAATACTCTCAATATTCTTCAAGGTTTTTTTTTGATCTAGCAATCATCAAGAAATCGTTCTTGAATTCATTCAAAGGTGTGGATACCGAAAGAGGGTCTTCGCTCGTTCATCGATCAAGGCCTAGAGTTCAAGCAATCTGAAGAACGAAGTTTGTGATTCGAAGTCACATAATCAAATCGTTCGATAGCTCAAGAACGAAAAGCAAACAAGGTTGGTAAAATTCTATCTCATAGGAATTTAAATTAATTGTATAGAACGGATCCTAGGCTTCTTGGGTTTTATGTTATTTAGTGCTTAATTCCGCTGCGCATGGACCCGTAAAACCCAACACATGGAGATCCTCTTGGATCCTTGGGACAAAGGGGGAAGGGAGGTGAACAACAAATAAAACCAACTATTCTACATCATTTATGTATGAATCAAGGAGATTTGAGTAAGGACAACAAGGATTTACCAATGTTTCCTTGGGTTTGTGTTTAGGGTTTGAAGATTTCAAGGTTTGTGTTTGGTTTAGTAGTGGATTTGGTGTTGAATTTGGTGTTGAATTTGAGTTGTGGGAGTGTTTAGGCTGTTTTGAGGAGCAATTTCGACAGAGTAACAGTAGAAAATGTATTTTGTTGCTGCTGAAAATGAAGGAGAAAGGCTCAATTTATAAGTTTTCTGGGGGTAAAATCATATCCGCGTGGATAAGATCGTCGGTACAATCTCATCCGCGAGGATAAGATCGTCAGCGTGCCTGAACTGCAGAAAAGCAGTTTTGGCTGTTTCTTATTTGGTCAAAAAGGTGATTTTACTTGATGATTTCCAGCGAGGTCTTTGGCCACTTTTTTATTCCTAAAAGGTCCTTCCTCATTCAAATTGTCTAAATAATGTCCAAAATGCCCCTAAATGATTATAAATCATTAATTTAGGCTGACGGAACATTAACGACCCAGATTGGGGCACTTACAGTAGCCCCTCGGCGATGGTACTTCCAGGGGAAGTGGGGTCCTCGACAAAAGTGAGGATCCCAATCTGGAAATCTTTTACCTAGATGGGCGAGGAGGTGACCAAGGCGGTCGGATGGCTGGACTCTTTTAAAGGATTCCTACGTATCCCAGGTGGGAATCAAGTCGGTCGTAGTTCAGATCTTACGGGGAAAAGGAGTGACCAAGTTGGTCAAATGGCTGACCTATGGTAGGCTACCTACGTATCCCGAATGGGAATCAAGCCTGGTCGTAGTTCGGATCTTACGGGGAAAAGGAGTGACCAAGTTGGTTAAATGACTAAACCTCGCCACCACAGACGCACTCTTGTTGTCGAAGATGGGCTCAACTAACGAAGGCGTACTTTTGTTGCCAAAGGTAGACTCGACTAACGAAGGTGTTACCGAAGATAGACTCAACTAACAAAGGTGTTGCCGAAGTTAGACTCGACTAACGAAGGTATTGCCGAAGATAGACTCGACTAACGGAGGCGTTGCCGAAGATAGACTCGACTAACGGAGGTGTCTATACCTAAGGGAGACTATTTGAAGGCGTCTATACCTAAGGGAGACTATTTGAAGGCGTCTATACCTGGGGGAGACTATTTGAAGGCGTCTATACCTGAGGGAGACTATTTGAAGACATCTATACCTGGGGGAGACTATTTAAAGGCGTCTATACCTGGGGGAGACTGTTTGAAGGGGTCTATACCTGAGGGCGCACTTCATCACCGCAGACTTGCTTTGTTGGAAATACTTTGTCGCTTAGCCGGGGAAAAAATTTGGTCTTACGATGACTGCTGGGGAAAAGAGTGACCGTGTCGGTCAAGTGGCTGGACCATTAGTAGGCTACCTACGTATCCTCAAGAGAAATCAAGCTGGTCGTAGTTCGGAGACTGCAGGGGATGGTCTTCTTTGCTGAGGGCATACTTCATCACCGCAGACTTGCTGGGTTGCTGAGTACGTACTTTATCGTGTTTCAACACAGTAGACTTGCTAGGTTGCTGGGGACGTACTTTGTCGTATTTCAACACCATAGACTTGCTAGGTTGCTGGGGATGTACTTTGTCGTGTTTCAACACCATAGACTTGCTAGGTTGCTGAGGACGCACTTTGTCGTGTTTCAACACCGTAGACTTGCTAGGTTGCTGAGGACTACTTTGTCGTGTTTCAACACCGTAGACTTGCTAGGTTATTTGGGATGTACTTTGTCGCGTTTCAACACCGTAGACTAGCTAGGTTGCTGGGGACGTACTTTGTCGCATTTCAACACCGTAGACTTGCTAGGTTGTTAAGGACGTACTTTGTCGTGTTTCAACACCATAAACTTGCTAGGTTACTGGTGACGTACTTTGTCGCATTTCAACACCGTAGACTTGCTAGGTTGTTGGGGACGTACTTTGTCGCGTTTCAACACCATAGACTTGCTAGGTTGCTGGGGACGTACTTTGTCAGGTTTCAACACCGTTGACTTGCTAGGTTGCTGGGGATGTACTTTGTTTGGTTTCAACACCGTAGACTTGCTAGGTTGCTGAGGACGTACTTTGTCATGTTTCAACACCGTAGACTTGCTAGGTTGCTGAGGACGTACTTTTTCGTGTTTCAACACCAAAGACTTTCTAGGTTGCTGAGGACGTACTTTGTCATTGACTTATCGCCGTTGACTTGCCGTATAGGAGACGGTTTTTGCCATTGACTTACCGTGTCGAGGACAGTCTTCATCGTTGATTCGCCGTGTGGAGGGTGCTCTTCGTTGAAGGGAATTGGGCTCCCGCCAAGTTTTGTTGGAGGAGACGGGCCTACGTTGAAGGCGTGGGCTTTGGACGAAATAGGCGATCATGATAAAATCGATTGAGGGACAGCGGACGATCCCGCGTGCGTATAGAGGGAGACTTGAAGAATTATCCCTCAAAACGAAAGTACCCATGGAGAATTATCTCACAAAACAACAACGGGCGTGGAGAATTATCTCACAAAACGGAAGTAGGTGTGGAGAAATATCTCACAAAACGGCAGCGGGCGTGGATAATTATCTCACAAAACGGAAGTAGGTCCTTCGGGTTGTGCTAATGTGCGAAGGGTGATCAACCTAATAGGGACAAGTCTGGAGGTAATTCAACCTGAAGGAGAAGTTTGGTTGAGTATGCATCTTGCTGGTGATCGTCAACCTTGTAGAAGTTGTTGAACTTGTATTCAAATTGAGACTTCTTGATGTGGAAGGCTTTGTGTTCGAAAAATGCAAGAACCAGGTTTGAAATGAGAGGGTCCTTGTTAAAAAGGCATCTAACACTTGGTAAAAGGGAAACTAAAGGAATGGTATCAATTTGGTACAGAGGGACTCAAAGGCACTTTGGTCGAGTTGGCAATAATAACAGTGTGACGTGCGGAAGAGATCTTCAGAATCTTCAAACGTGTTAGCTGGGACGATGATCCTATACAAATGAATCCTTGTACTACCTAGGGTAGAGACAAATCAATATGGATGTATGCATAGTGCCAAAATGATTCGCAATCGCTTAGGGTTGTTTCTATTGATTCATGTTTTTGTGCATGCTACATGAGCCCTGGGAGATTTTTGTGGGGATGCATGGTGGTGAGAGGGTTTGTATGTGTTGTGGACTGTTTGGGACAAGTCTTAAGTAAGTGGGGTGATATCCTTTGGTTGCAGGTCGTTGATGAGGTCTTGTATCAGGTCAACAGTATCATATGGACCTCAATTTTGTTCTTGGAATGAAATTGAATTTGAACCCCGGGTCTCGATTGTGATTTCTCTCTCAATCTCAGACATTTGAAGCTGATGCTGACAGGTTCTAGAATCAAAAGTACGTTGGTATGAATGAACCCTCTTTCGCTTTGGTTAGTTTTGACTTGACATAAATTTGGAGAATGACTTGGCGAAATGCTGATACGAGGAGATTCCCAGTTCTCAACCTCTGATGATGCAGGGAGTTGCCATTTACCAAGTTCTAAAGCTGAAACTCCAAGATAATTGTTGAGGTGACTAGACCTTTTTCTGAAGATAGGTGTGACTTGGCAAAGACCCATTCCGAGGAAACGACATGGCGAAAGCCACAAGAGCTTTCTCTAAATGTCATGATGAAGCCCCAGGTTCGACAAAGAGTCACGGCAGAAGTCCAATTAATGGTCTGATTGTAAAGACCTTCCTTCACAAGCCCCTGAAAGACTTCACTCATAGGCATTTTGAGATCTTCAAGCCTTAGACTCTGTGACATGGGCAGATCGCCTTTCCTTGGCACGAAAGGAGTGGAATTGTTGCAATCCTGGCCCGCATAGTTAATTACTTCCTTGCCTTTTGGGCAGGACAAAAGTTGGATTAGTGGCAGAAGCTCGGTACTGATAAGTAGTAGCAGCGGCTTGCTGTTGGTCAAATTTTAGCCCCAGAACTGACCATTGCACGCAGATCTGTATAAGGGAAGTTACTGAGGGACGTTCTCAAATGAGGCTTCAAGTAGGCTTGGACAATATCCAACTGTTCTTCATCGAAAGGGGGAATTGCCATCTCACTCATCTTGAGGTTTCAACGTTTGTAAAAGTCCCCAATAGTCTCATCAGGACATTGTATAGTCATCTGTAAGTCTTCCCTGTTTGTTTCCCATTCCAAATTGGCTTTGTACTTCTCGGTAAAAGCATTAGTGATCTGTTCCCGAGTAGCCTAGCCTCAGGCTTCAACCAGAAGAATCATTTTAGAGCGCCCATCTTTAAGGAGAGACTGAAGTAGTCATCTAACTACTGATTCGTACATCCTTTGACTTTCATGGCTAGGGTGTAAGTATCCGAGTACGTCTTAGGACATGCAGTCTCATCAAACAATTCTAGATTGGGCATCACGAACATGCGAGGTAGAGGCACAATGGAGTTGGGATCTGTGGGTCAGAGAGCGGCCTTCTACACTATCAACTCAGCAATCTATGCTTTTATTTACTTCAGCTGTTCCATGAACCAAGCAAGTTGAGAGTCCAATGGCGGAGCCAAGATGGTCGGGCCGGTGGCAGAGCTGGAGAAAGGATTCACCATGGGTGGCACCCTGGTGGAAGGGATAGCTGACCCGAGATGTAAGTGGAAACTTTCCTTGGCCTAAGTTGCCCTGAGGGGTATAAGTAGGACCCTGAGCATAAGGATTCAGCTCGAAGGCGTGTTGTTGATTCCCTGTCGGTAAGAAGGGTGGAGGCAAACCAGAGGTGGCCGGGTAGCCCAGGGCCAGGCTCAAAGTGTAGTTTAAAGGAGGGCTGAGACTCCTAATTCTGAATTGCACTTTTGGTCAGGGTGGCGGAGTAAAAACCCGAAGGGTATTGTGGATAGGACGAGTTGGATGAGACGAGAATAGAGGTTTGATGTCCCGTGGAGGCAGTCATGAAGGGATCTTGTGAGACTTGTGTGGTGCCGGGGGTTGGCTGTCTTGAACTGGATTGCTATTGAGGCATCCCAAACTGCTGTGGCGGAGAAGTTCCAAACTGGTCCATAGTTGACTGATGTCCCAGACCCAACTGAGAAGTCATACCAAGCCGATGTAACTTAGAAGCCCCTGACTGATCTGTACCAAACTGCTGAGGCGTACCAAACTGCTGCGACATACCGAGCTGACCCCGACTGTGTTGAGGCAAAACATACTAGCCCAAATCGGACTGAAGTCAATTCGTTCCCCCAAACGACTGTCCCAGACCAAACTATGAAGGTATACCAGAATGATGCTGAGAGGATGGCTGATTCATAGGTTGAGAAGAGTGTGGCCCGGTGGAGGTTCCATATAAGGAAGGTGGTGACATTCGGCGGTAGTTTATCTGACCAAGAGAGGGATGGGGATCCTCTTCCTCTTCTACCGTGAAAGTCCCATCGGGGTTGAAGGCAATCGTCAAACCAAGATTTCTGACACCTTCCAAAAATGATCATCGAAACCTCATTCTGATTGGTACAAGGAGTTTTATGGACTCGGATTCCAACATTTACCATAAAATCATAATGAATCCCTGGTTCCGGTTAAAATTCCATCCTCAACCTTTGACATCAAGGAACTGCACTTGACAAGCCCGTGACCAATATGGCGATCAAATATCCCTTTTCTTGGCGAAGCCCTGGTCTGAAGAAATGTCTTGGTGAAGTCTTGATTGTGAAGAAGTGACTTGGTAAAGCCTCAGTCTCATGGTTGTACATCTGACATGAGCAGAACTTCAACCTGATTGTAAAGTGGTATTGAAATGAATCTGATAAAAACTCAATCCATCTCGTAGCAAAGTAGAGGAACCAACGTGGACCCGAAAAGACCAGAGAAGCCCCACTCTAAAGAAATGACTTAATGAAAGTCCCACCTTAAAGAGTCCAATGCAGCTCTAATGCAAATTGAATTGTCATATAGCAAAAGAGGCAACCCATCCTTCTATATTTACTTTATTATTTTCTTTAGTCAATTAGTCAAACGGAATAAAATGTAAAAGAAAGAAAATTTAGAAATGTAGGCATATTTTCAAAAAGTGGGGATGAATCCTCGATTTGTATTATTTGATGGCCTCATTTGATGAAGGCACAAAATAACTCTCTTTGGGTTCGACTCTTTTGAGAGAGCATAAATGTAGAAAGGTTCGTAAAAGTGTATGGAAGCCCCTGCTGACAGAAAATCAGTGTTTAGCTCTATTTTTCCTATAATGTAGAAAAAGAAGACTTGTCAAGACATCTAAAAACATATTTTATTCAAAAATGATCACAAGATTGCTTAAAACCCTTTATTAGTGTTCGGGTTATTCAACTCCTATTTTCGATATGAACAAACATTTAGATTAATCATGAGGAGAAAGTCGACCAATACCAAGAGTCAAAGTTAGCGGATTGTGAAGAAAGATTGGGTATAGGAGAGGCCATTGAGGAGACCGAATTTATGGAATTTGTATGTGTTTATGACTGGACCATTTTTGGTTGCCTACGTTCCCCTTAATATAAGGAGCTCAGGTCATCGTAGTTCGGCTTGAACTGTGTTTAGCTTTGGGAAAGGGTATGGATATTTGTGGTCCCTTTGGTGAAAAGGCTCAAATAGGGAGGTTGGATGATGAGGCATGGGCCTTGAGATGATTCCTTGACAAGTCATTTTTTGACGGCTACTTCCATGATTCCATTGCTTCTTGATCGTTGTCTTTCATTGGGGGAGAAAGAATTTGGATACAGCTTAAAGGCTTATTATATGCTTTTGCCTTTGCCTTAACTGCTCCCTTGTTATCGACAACTTCTTCTCTGAGCTTTAAATTTGATCATCTATCAAGCTTCTGATTGGCAATGCAGGGTCCTTGGCTTCATTATTTTTTGAAGCTCCTGCTTGAACTTTTTTTTTGAATCTCCTGCTTGAACCCTTTTTTTAAGCACTTTGAGGACGAAGGCAAGCCCCTGCTTGAACTTTCTTGATGCACACGAGAGCGAAGGCAAGCCCCTAGGTTGTTGTCGACATGGGGTCAATCTTTCAGTGCTGAGTGACTTCTGTTGTTCCTTGATGTTGCCGCCGTCGTTGACTTGGTCAAGGTGATGGTGGGGACATGTTTTGAAAAGTGTATGGTTTGACGGAGGCCTTTGTGAGATAAGGAAAGTGTATAGGGAGGGAATTAGTTGACTTTCTCGCACCGATTAATTAAAATCTTAATCATTTCAAGAGATTATTTGTTAGACATTGCAAGTGATTATTTAAAATAAAACCATTTCATTAGATGTAATGTAGGTGTGCAAATAATGTCTCGGGTCTAGCGAGAAAAGAAAATGACTTATATAAAAGTTAGACATTTAACTACTATGTCCAAGTGATGAGTGGATTTTATATATATCTTTTGCCTATGTTTCCGAATGTTTTGCAATGATTTTTGATGTATTTAGTTTAAGTTTTGATGTATTTGAGTGACATTTTGTTATGTGAGGTTGTGTGAGAAAACAATGATCTTTGAGGGTATTTTTGGCTTTTTATTTGTAATTGGTTGTGAAATCTCGTGGAACGTGCAAGTTACTTGTCAAAAGGGCAACAAATTGGTCAAAGGACAAAGCTCGGAGTCAAACATGGTCAAAGGACGAAGGCCAGTCAAAGCTGAGTAAAATTGGGCAATTCTGCATTTGGCACGAGTGGAGAACGACTGAAGAAGGATTGAGCACGAGTGGAGAACGAATGGGGTCAAGGGCAATTCCAGGAGAGCTGATCAGAACGACTTGGCCTAGGGAGCACGACTCGTGAGCACGAGTGGAGGCCAAGCCATGAATCAAGCAATTGTACTCAGAACGATTTGGGGGCTCTGGCACGAGTCGTTCTCACGGCTAGGCGAAGGGCACGACTGCGTGCTAATTAGCACGACTCGTGCCAGTACGCGTTTAGTGACGTCAGCACGGATTTTTGAGCAGATTTTCATGGATTTGGTTCTTTTGTTTTCCTAATTAGAGTAGGACTGCATTGAGGAGTATATATACTCCCTTTATTATTGTTATTAGGAACCTTTTTGTCTTATTTTTCTTGCTTAGGTTTTCAACGATTGAAAGAGTTTATTTTCAAGGTTTTTGCAAGGATTTCAGGTTTGATGTTTTGTTGCTATTCATATTTTGTGATGTCCATCCGGAATATGAGTAGCTAATTTCCTTGTAGTTCACGGATTGGTGTAGCCCGTATTTGATCTTTATGCTAAATATTTAATTTTCAGTTAATTGTGGAGTTAGTTCATCCTAGTATTCGTAATTTATATTTGGTACAAGTCCTGCACTTGCGTGGGGAATTGTGCATGAACACTATTAGGATGATTAGACTCGATTGATGATCTTGCGTGAATCTATTGAGTCTAGGTTTCATTAATTCTTTTATGCTTAATGAATTGAGTTGTTGTCAATTTGATCTTGCGTGATAATTGATAATTACTCAGTAATAGAATTGCAATCCGGCAATCTAACCGTTCCAATTCTTACAAAAGCGAAGAAGCCCTAAAACCCAATTAATATTTTATCATTCAAAAAAGCATAAAGGGATAATATGTGGTGAATCCAATCCGTGGACTATTTGTTAAATCCTTGAATTTTATCTGCGAGCTTGCTTATTTGTTACTTTAGTTGTTTAATTGTCTTGTTTTTATTTCATCTTTAGTTTCTAATAAACCAAATCAAAAACCCCATTTTGTTACTTTTAGCATTAATTCAATTTACTTGTTAAAACACACGAGTCTCTGTGGTTCGACCCTTACTTTTGTACATTGCTACTTCGGTGACTTGTACACTTGCAAGGTTTTTATTACACAGTGGAATTTTATTCATCAAGTTTTTGGCGCCGTTGCCGGGGACTTGTTGTGATTTTTAACAAGTTTATTTAATCGATGCATGTTTGGTCGCCGGTCATTGGATCCTAATTTGGTTCCTTTGAACGATGATATAGACAGAATTGAGAGAGGCATTCCCTCTACTCAAGTGAGCGAGACTGATTCTGAAACTTCTGTCACCGAGACAGAGGTAACTTTGATTGAATTAGAAACTTCTTCCACCGAGGGAGAAGAACTTGAATTTGATATGGCTTTGCAAGCACCCACTATGGATGCCTTCTCTAGGCCGCGGGTGGACACGTCTGTGTCATGCATTGTGTTGAATGATGCAACTAAAAGTTACGAGGTAAAAGGCCATCTGTTTAACATGATCCCTCAATTTCATGGCCTCGCCTCTGAAGATTCTTTGAATTTCTTGAGGGAATATATGATGATTGTGTCTAGTTTTCCGTTGAGAGACGGTGTGACTGATGAGCATTTAAGATTGAAATGTTTTCCCTTTGCTTTGAGGGATAATGCTAAGAAGTGGCTCATGTTGCTCCCACCTAGGAGCATTAATACTTGGGATGAATTACATGACATATTTTTGAGAAAATACTTCCCACATGCCACGTTAGCCACCTTTAGACAGAAAATCATTGGGTTCACACAGGACTCATTTGAGGCATTTCATGAAGCATAGGACAGATTTAAGATGCTCTTGGTGCAATGTCCCCACCATAATTTTCCTTTGCCTTTATTGCATCAAACTTTCTATGGGGGATTGACACAAGCCGATCAGGCTATGGTTGATAACGCAGCCGGAGGCTCTTTAGGAGCCAAAACTGCGGAAGAGACCCAAGATCTTTTTGAGAGATTATCATCTAATTTGCAACAAAAGGGGTCAAGGGGTAAAACCAATAGTGTGAATGGAATAGGAATGAATGATGAGCTTGCTAAACAAATTGCACTTTTAAATAAAAAATTTGATACGTTGGCCATGAGTAGTACATCCAATTCTGCTTCCAATGTGTCATCTGTTGGTAATGCCATGCATGATAGTTGCGTAACTTGTGGATCTAACACTCATTCTTATGAAGTTTGCCCCACCACTAGTCCCCATTTGTATAATCATGAGCAGGTACAGGCGATGCAAGGATATATGCAGAGGTTCCCGCAGAACAATCCATTTTCACAGACATACAATCCTGGATGGGGGAAGCACCCTAATTTTTCTTGGGGAGGTAATCAACAGCCGAATAAACCTCTCCATCCCCAACCACCACTGCAGGGGCCTTATGAAAGGAAGAAAGATCCTTGGGAAGTGGCGATGGATCGGATGAGAGCGGAACAACTCCAAGCAAGAGCAGAACAGCAGCAAGCAAACAACAATCAAGCTGCTGCAATGAAAAAGTTGGAGACCCAAATGGGTCAATTGGTGGAGGCATTACAGGGACGACAACCGGGTACGTTTCCTAGCCAAGGGGAGCAAGCCAAGGCCATCTTCACCCTACGTGGTGGCAAACAGGTAGACAATCAGGTAGCTTCTCCTTCTTCTCTTCCTCCTACATCCCCTCTTGTTGATTCCCCTGCTGTGGAACCCCCTATTGTGGAAAATGTTGTTGTTGAGGATGTTGTGTCTAATGATGAGGGTACTAATGGATTGGGACAAAATGTGAATGTAGAAAAGTCCAACCCCAAGCTATATGTGCCCCCTGTTCCTTTCCCGGGCAGATTCTTGAGGAACAAGCTTGATCACCAAATGAAAGAATTGATTGACATGTTTTCAAAAGTTAACATAAATTTGCCTTTGTTAAATGTGATCAAGAATGTTCCTGCGTATGCCAAATTCTTCAAGGAAATTAATTCCAAAAAAATTCAGTATGGGAAAGATGAGAAATTGTTTTTGGGTGAGAATGCGAGCGCTGTAGTAAAACATAGTCTTCCACCGAAAATGAAAGACCCCGGGAGTTTTCTAATTTCCATTACTTAGGGGGATTCTCACACGGTGAGAGCTATGCTTGATCTTGGGGCAAGCATTAATCTGTTGCCATATTACATGTATCTTGAGTTGGGTTTGCCCGAGCTAAAACCCACTATGATGGCCCTACAACTCGCTGATCGGTCCATAAAAAGACCATTGGGCATCGTAGAGGATGTTTTAGTTCAGGTTGGGTCATTGATCATTCCTGTGGATTTTGTGGTTTTAGAGATGCCTCGCGGTGAGGGTAGTCGCCGTGATTCACCCATATTGCTTGGGAGACCATTCATGGCAACGACCAACACCGTGATCAATGTTGGTAATGGTACTCTATCTATGGCCGTCGCAAATGAAAAGATTGAAATAAATGTTTTTGATGTAATGAAAAATGCGGTGGGTCATGATGAGTCTTGCATGTTTATTGATGAGTTTGATGAGGTTGATGATTGTGTGCGTGAGATTGCATGGCATGAGAGGGATTGTGAGGAGTTAGAGTCATTGATTTCAATGGGCGGTGAGAAAACTAGGGATAATGCGGATGCTCAACTGATGGCTGTGGATAAGGCCGACGAGCACCATCCTAGTGATGGCCCGTTTCACCCCCTAGGCCACTTCAATGAGAAGTTGGCGCCTTCTATTGTGATTCCCCAGTCCTTGAGTTGAAAGTTCTCCGTCAAATTTAAAATATGCATTTTTAGGAGAGGGAGAGACTTTACTGTCATAATTGCATCGGATTTGTCCAGCTGACCAAGAGGCCCAATTGATTCTTTGTTTTGTGTGAATATAAAGAGGCCATTGGGTGGACATTGAAAGACATTAAGGGAATTAGTCCCACAATGTGCATGCACGAAATTCATCTCTTGGATGGTGCTAAACCGTCTAGGGAGAGACAACGGAGGCCGAGATCCTCACATGGAGGAAGCCGTGAGAAAAGAGGTCCTGAAATTGCTAGATGCGGGTATTATTTACCCGGTGGGCGAGAGTGAGTGGGTAAGTCCGGTACAAGTTGTACCAAAAAGATCGGGCATCACTGTAGTTCAGAACGAAAAAGGTGAGGATGTGCCCATGAGAGAAGTGACTGGTCTTAGGATGTGTATTGACTTAAGAAAACTAAATGCTGCGACCAAGAAAGATCACTTTCCTTTGCCTTTTATTGATCAGATGTTAGAAAGATTGGCCGGTCACTCTTACTATTGTTTTCTTGATGGCTTTTCGGGGTATAATCAAATTGCCATTGCCCCTGAAGACCAGTCCAAAACCACTTTCACATGTCCATTCGGCACATACGCATTTAGGAGGATGCCCTTCGGGCTTTGCAATGCACCTGCGACATTTCAAAGGTGTATGACCTCCATTTTTTCGGATATGATTGAAAGGTGTGTTGAGGTTTTTATGGATGATTTTTATGTTATAGGGGATAGTTTTGATGATTGCTTAAAGAACTTGAAATCTGTTTTGAAAAGATGTTGTGAAACCAACCTGACGTTAAGTTGGGAAAAGTGCCATTTTCTTGTAAAGCATGGAATTGTGTTGGGTCACATTGTGTCAAGTAAGGGGATTGAGGTCGATAGGGCTAAAATTGATGTGATTGCTAAATTACCTCCCCCGAATTCGGTCAAGGGTGTGCGAAGTTTCCTAGGGCATGCGGGTTTCTATAGGCGATTCATAAAAGACTTTTCAAAAATTTGTAAGCCTTTATGTAATCTGCTTGCCAAGGATACGGAGTTCATTTTTGACCAAGAGTGTGTTGATGCTTTCAATTTGCTTAAGGAAAAGTTGACATGTGCCCCCATTCTTTCTAGTCCCAATTGGTCTCACCCTTTTGAGATCATGTGTGATGCCTCGGACTTTGCTATTGGGGCTGTTTTGGGACAAAGGGTAGACAAATTGCCTTCTGTGATTCATTATGCTAGTAGAACACTTAATGATGCACAACTGAATTATACCACAACCTGAAAAAGAATTTCTAGTTTGTTGTGTTTGCATTGGAAAAGTTTCGTTCTTACTTGCTAGGGTCAAAGGTGATAATTTATTCTGACCATGCTGCATTGAAACATTTGTTGAATAAAAAGGATGCTAAACCTCATTTGTTGAGGTGGATGTTATTGTTACAAGAATTTGATGTTGAGATCCGAGACAAAAAGGGGAGTGAGAATGTGGTAACGGATCATTTATCGAGGCTTGAGGACTATTCGTATCTTAATATCGAGGAGAGTGTGATTCCGGTTAATGAAAATTTTCCGGATGAACAACTTCTTGCCATACATGTCCAAGAGCCTTGGTATGCTGATCTCGTTAATTACTTGGTATCTAATATGTTCCCACCACAATTCACTTATGACCAAAAACGCAAGTTTAAGTCAGATGTGAAACATTACATTTGGGATGATCCTTATCTATGGAAAATTTGCCCGGACAAAATTGTTAGGAGATGTGTTCCGGACCATGAGCAGAGTAGTGTGTTGAGATTTTGTCCTGAACTCCAATGTGGGGGTCATTTTAGTGGCCAAAAGACCGCTAGAAAAGTGCTGCAATCTGGTCTTTATTGGCCTACTCTGTTTAAAGATGCTCAAGAGTTTTGCCTTAGGTGTGATAGGTGTCAACGGACCGGGAATATAGGGAAGAGAGATGAGATGCCCTTGTAACGTAATCCTATTGTTGATATATTTGATGTGTGGGGCATTGATTTTATGGGCCCCTTTCCCCCGTCCCACGGTTATTTGTACATACTTGTTGCTGTTGATTATGTTTCAAAGTGGGTGGAGGCAATTGCCACCCGAACTAATGATGCTAATGTCGTTTGCAAGTTTGTTTGTGAGAATATTTTCAGCAGGTATGGCATGCCACGAGCAATTATCAGTGATCAAGGGACCCACTTCACCAACAAAAGGTTCAATGCAGTTTTGAAAAAGTATGGGGTGGTGCATAAGCTTGCCACAGCATATCATCCCCAAACTTCGGGACAAGTGGAGGTGAGCAATCGGCAAATAAAGGGTGTTCTCGAGAAAACAGTGCGACCCAACAGAAAAGATTGGGCATTAAAGTTGGGGGATGCATTGTGGGCATACAGAACGGCATACAAAATGCCCATTGGAATGAGTCCGTACAGGATAGTGTATGGGAAAGAATGTCACCTCCCGGTGGAGTTGGAACACAAGTCGTATTGGACTGTGAGGGAATTGAACATGGATTTGAATGCTGCGGGAGAAAAGAGATTGCTTGCACTTGATGAGATTGAGGAGCTCCGACAAGATAGTTATGAGAGCGCAAAATTGTATAAAGAGAGGACCAAACGGTACCACGACAAAAATTTGAAGCCCAAGTTTATAAGACCGGGTATGAAAGTCCTTCTCTTCAACTCTCGGTTGAAGCTCTTTCCAGGTAAGTTGAGTTCTAGGTGGTCGGGCCCTTATGATGTGGTGCGTGTGTATCCGCACGGAGCAGTTGAACTCAAAAATTCAAAAGATGGGAATGTGTTTAAAGTCAATGGTCACCGTGTGAAACCATATTACGAAGGGGTGTCAATTTTGGAAGACATCAATGAGATTGACGTGATTGAGTTGGTGGATTTGGAGGAGGCCACTTAATTCCTTAGGAGGCATAACGTCGAGCTTAACGACTATAACCAAAGCGCTGATTGGGAGGCAACCCAATGGAGGTAACATTTACTATTTTCCGTATTTTCGCTTTAGTCTCTTCATCGTTGCATTTGGATTGTGTTGTGTCTTTCTTGGTCTATGCCATGAGGACATAGCATGATTTAAGTGTGGGGGTGGTGATTTTTATGGTGATTTTTATAAAAAAAAAAAAAAAAAAAAAAAAAACAAACAAAACAAACAAATTCTTCCGCTTTTATTTGTCTTTTAGTTCGTAAACGTGTCGAACTACGGTGACCTGAGCCTATTCTTGTGGGTAGTCCGCCCACATTAATGGGGACGTAGGCAACGAAAGTGCGGTCAAAATGTGTGTCAAATGCGACATGCAAATGGTCTAGCCAAAGACATTAAAAAAGGGCGGCTCACCGGGAGACAACCCGGATTTGTATTTGTAATTCTTTTTATTAAACTGGTGCTACTGAAAGGTATTTTGTTTGTGATGTGCAGGAAAATGTGAGTGTGGAGGAGCCAAAATCCTGGGCCTATAAAAAAAAAAAAATTTGAAAAATTGAAAAAAAATTGGCCTGGCAGAGCACGACTCGTGCTCCTGAGCACGAATGGGAGCACGAGTGGAAGTGAGAGGCTAATTTGCTCAGAACGATTGGGAGGAGGTGCCACGAGTCGTGGTCACGAATGGGTAAGGTAGCACGACTCGTGCCAAATAGCACGACTCGTGCCAATTGAAATTTAAAACGCATCAGTTCCCCAAAAACCCTTTCAGTCGTTTTCTCTCTCTCTCAAAGACAACCGCCGCCCTCAACCCCCTTCTTCCCAATTTCAAAATCCTTCTTTCTCTCTCTAAAATCCATCATTAATCCCTCAAATCCTCCATTCCTAACCCACAAAAATCCCTTCCTCACCATATTTAGCCTACCCTAACCCGAAATTTCGACCCAAAAATCCTTTCTTTGGTGGTTTCTTTCAAGAAAAATTTTTGAATTGAAGAGTTGGTGGGTTGTGTTGATTGCTTGTTGTGGAGTGCGAATTGAAGCAAAATTCTTGGAGGGTTGGTACTACATTGGTTTTCTTCCCTTTCTCCGGGCTTCTTCTCAGATTCCGGCGACTTCTCCGGCCAATTTTTCGGCCAAATTTTTCCGGCGACTTAAGCTGTTCAGAGGTAATTCTATTTTCAGTTTCCCCCGTTGTTTTGAAGTTGTGGTTGGTTGTTGATTAGTGGAATTGGAGGGTTGTGGAGATTGTGTGGGTATAATTGTTTGTTGCAAACTGTGTGTTGTCTGTTATTGTTGATTGTTATTATTGATAATGGGAAGAACAAAAGATAAGGGCAAAGCAGTTGAAACTCAGCCTAAGAAAAGGAGGAACATTGTTATTGAGGAACCTCCTCGAATCCCCGATGATTTTATGGGTCTAACTAAGTTGACGGATTCGCAAAAAAATAAATGGAGGAACCTTGCGAATGGTAGGGATATTCAGGTGACTAGATTCTTGTGCGAGGACACGCTACGGAAGTTGGGACTACATGGTTTGGTTTCGGGATTATTGAACAACATCGGATTGGGAGGTTTCTTGGGCAAAAGTGCGGGGTTATACAAGCGGGTGACGCTTGAATTTTTGGCTACCATAGAGAGACGTGAGGAGAATGGGATTTGGAGTGTGCGTTTTAATACAAATGATATTACGAGGACTTTGTCATATGCTGCAGCTAGAGAGTATTTGGGTGTGAGTGAGCCCAGAGGAGAGTGGTCAGAGAGGGATAGGACTGTTGAGACATTCTTCTTTGAGTTGACTGGGAAATTTATGCAGAAACCTTACGTGGTCATGAAATCTCTTTCCCATCCGGCTTGGAAATTGCTTTATAGAGGGTTATCGATGACGTTCTATGCGAACGGGGAGCCGGCTCAGATGAACGCCTTGCAGTTCGCGACTATGGAGTGTGCTTTGCCTTCCAACACTATGGTTCCGGATTGGGTTGATTTATTTTTCAGGAGGTGTGAGGCTTTGGGAGTTAATGGAAATGGGAACATCCCGGTGGGTGGTATGGTGACGTTGTTAGTGGAGAACTTTGTTCGTAATCATCCTAGATCAGTGGGGAATGCAAATGGGCCCTTATTCTATGATCGGTTCTTCCTATACCGATATGACACCTTCGAGCGGATCTCTGGGCAGAATGAGGCATTGACTTTTACTTATGGTGGTGATAGGAGCTTTAGGTGTGCACCGGGAGTGGTATTTCATGCGGGCCCATATGCACGGGATTGGAGGATGCCATTTTTTGCCGACATGACATTGAGAGATATGAGGAGAGATATGGGTGAGAGAGTGAGTAATGATGAAGGAGAGCGGAGCAAAGCGGCAGGTGATGAGCGACGGGGTGGTGAGGACCATCAGATGAGAGAGCCGTTTCAGGCTGGGACTAGTGGAGGCTTTGCAGGCCATGGGCAGGATCAGTCGAGGATGGCTGGAGCCTTTGATTATTGGGGTGATATGAGAGCATATATGGATGCTCAATACCAGAGAGATGCAGAGGAGAGAGAGAGGAGATATAGAGAGGAGTGTGAGGCTCGGGAGGCGCAGAACTTGATGTGGCGCACTTGATTTGATTATGTGGATAGGCGTTGGGATGCGCAGGATGACAGATTGGAGGCGTTGGAGGACAGGCTGGATACTACGAATAGAATGGTCTTTCAGCAACAGCTTTGGATGCAAAGAAGCTGAGCCGAGACAAGCAGAGCGCCCCGGATGAGCATTTTCAGGAGATGATGAGGAGAGCTGATAGGCGGAGGCAGCGGCAGTTGGCCCGAGAGGCCCAGTTTCCAGATGGGGGCTTCGGCCCGAGATATTGATGGTACCTTTTCTTATACCCTTCCCTTTTACATTTAAACTGTCCTATTTTATTTTTGTGCACACATTGAGGACACTGTGGAGTTTAAGTGTGGGGGAAAGGGCGGTGCCTTGTATTGTATGTATATGCTTAAAAAAAATAAATAAATAAATAAATTAAAAAATTAAAAAAAAATAAAAAAAATAAATAAATAAATAAATAGAGTGGCTAAGTGAAAACCCGAAAGGGCACTTAGGCAAAAGGTGAGAATTTGAGCGAAAATATCCGTATTCACCGGCGTGGAGACATAAGGGGGAGTTAGGAGTTCGGGTAGGAACATTCTTTGGAGATGGAGGTTCGTGTTAGAGGCGGTAGGATAGAAATCCTCGTGCACCTTGGAGTAATAAGGGGGGTTGGAGAATAGCACGAGGTAAGTTTTTGTTAAGTATCCCTTTTTCTTAACATTAACTTTTGACTGAGGGTGTACATTGTGTAGTGTGAGCAAGTGTGGGGGAAAGTTTAGGACATTTTAGTTTCCCCCCACTATCACTGTGAGGGCCCTAGTTTGGACGTTCATTTTATTATGGAGTTTGATGTCAAGCTAGGGCCATTGATATTTCTTTGGGGAGTCGTATGGAGACGGAGTTTTGTACACTCCGGTATCATTTTTGTTTGATTAGTATTGGTGGCTAGAGGAGGCTAGGTATCATTTTCTTCCACACATCTGCTTTAGACCAATTTTAGATTGGAGTTAGGATATTACTCAGGGACGAGTAATGGTCTAAGTGTGGGGGAATTTGATGAGTGGATTTTATATATATCTTTTGCCTATGTTTCCGAATGTTTTGCAATGATTTTTGATGTATTTAGTTTAAGTTTTGATGTATTTGAGTGACATTTTGTTATGTGAGGTTGTGTGAGAAAACAATGATCTTTGAGGGTATTTTTGGCTTTTTATTTGTAATTGGTTGTGAAATCTCGTGGAGCGTGCAAGTTACTTGTCAAAAGGGCAACAAATTGGTCAAAGGACAAAGCTCGGAGTCAAACATGGTCAAAGGACGAAGGCCAGTCAAAGCTGAGTAAAATTGAGCAATTCTGCATTTGGCACGAGTGGAGAACGACTGAAGAAGGATTGAGCACGAGTGGAGAACGAATGGGGTCAAGGGCAATTCCAGGAGAGCTGATCAGAACGACTTGGCCTAGGGAGCACGACTCGTGAGCACGAGTGGAGGCCAAGCCATGAATCAAGCAATTGTACTCAGAACGATTTGGGGGCTCTGGCACGAGTCGTTCTCACGACTGGAACTGAAGGGCACGACTCGTGCTAATTAGCACGACTCGTGCCAGTACGCGTTTAGTGACGTCAGCACGGATTTTTGAGCAGATTTTCATGGATTTGGTTCTTTTGTTTTCCTAATTAGAGTAGGACTGCATTGAGGAGTATATATACTCCCTTTATTATTGTTATTAGGGACCTTTTTGTCTTATTTTTCTTGCTTAGGTTTTCAAGGATTGAAAGAGTTTATTTTCAAGGTTTTTGCAAGGATTTCAGGTTTGATGTTTTGTTGCTATTCATATTTTGTGATGTCCATCCGGAATATGAGTAGCTAATTTCCTTGTAGTTCACGGATTGGTGTAGCCCGTATTTGATCTTTATGCTAAATATTTAATTTTCAGTCAATTGTGGAGTTAGTTCATCCTAGTATTCGTAATTTATATTTGGTACAAGTCCTGCACTTGCGTGGGGAATTGTGCATGAACACTATTAGAATGATTAGACTCGATTGATGATCTTGCGTGAATCTATTGAGTCTAGGTTTCATTAATTCTTTTATGCTTAATGAATTGAGTTGTTGTCAATTTGATCTTGCGTGATAATTGATAATTACTCAGTAATAGAATTGCAATCCGGCAATCTAACCGTTCCAATTCTTACAAAAGCGAAGAAGCCCTAAAACCCAATTAATATTTTATCATTCAAAAAAGCATAAAGGGATAATATGTGGTGAATCCAATCCGTGGACTAATTGTTAAATCCTTGAATTTTTTCTGCGAGCTTGCTTATTTGTTACTTTAGTTGTTTAATTGTCTTGTTTTTCTTTCATCTTTAGTTTCTAATAAACCAAATCAAAAACCCCATTTTGTTACTTTTAGCATTAATTCAATTTACTTGTTAAAACACACGAGTCTCTGTGGTTCGACCCTTACTTTTGTACATTGCTACTTCGGTGACTTGTACACTTGCAAGGTTTTTATTACACAGTGGAATTTTATTCATCACCAAGATGGTCTAAAACAACAAATGTCCAAGACGGACTTAGGTGAAAGAGAAAAATACTAGAACCTATGAAGGTTGACTAAAAGACTGTTTTAACATTTTAATTTAATTTAAGGATGGGTAGCCCCTAGTCTAGCTACTCTTTGTTGTTGGATTCGAGCCTTGGTCATCGACTTGGTCACCATTCAGAACAGAGTTTGCCAGTTTTGGTCCATTGGGGCGCTCAATCTTGCCCGCTTCGATTAACCCTTGAACCGCTCTCTTCAAGGTTGTGCAGTTGTCGGTCATGTGGCCATAATGATTATGGAAGGTGCAATGCTTACTCATGTCGAGGGGTGCATTTGATCTCCTTGGATGGTAGTCCCTGAGAGGCTCTAGAAGGCCTTCCTTTACTAAAGCCTTGAAAATTAAGCCCATGGGTATCCCAAAATCATCAAAATGTTTTTGCTGCCTTAGAGGACCACTATTTCTTGGTTTCTTTTGGATGTCGTCAATTGTACACAATGCCTTCTTTCCTTTACTGGATGTTGCTGCCGTGTTTGAAGGGTAAGGTTTATAGCGGTGAGACATGTTCAGACCAGTAGTGCTTCCCCGTGCACAAACCCTTTTGATGTAACCATCGATGTAAGCATCGAGATTTGACTTTGTGTAAAACTCCTTTGTGTCAGATACGCGAGATTGGTATGGTGAGGTGGTTCGAGTCGAGCGATTGTCGATACTCTTGTTGCTAGGATTTTCTTGTATTTTCTTAATTGGTTCTACCAATATTCCTTCGAACAAGTCAATAGGAACACTAGGACTGCATGACCCCGCCACAAGATTGGCATTAGCAAACGAAACCACAGTAGGAAGTACCCTGGTGGGAGGAATGACAGTCTGAGCATTCAAAGCGTGATCGTAACCCTCCTCATGAGTCAAACTTGAAGCATAAGAATATGGACAAAAGGATCAGGGGTGGTGAGACTTATAAGGGGCCGCATAAGGTCTGACAGTTGCCGAAGATGAGGATATATGGCTCGTAATGGATGGATACCAGGGAGTAGTGAGTACGGATCCAAAAGGATGCTAAAGATATGAGGTTTGAGGCACCGTAAAAGTAGGACTGAACATGTCTTGACCACACTGAGGAACGTGACTAGAAGAGTAATGTGCATACTGTACTTGATGAGCAGGAGCAGCTTCCGTAATAGCCGATTGAAGAATTGGATGAGGACCATTTGGCCTTGTCGGACTTCCCAACTGGAGGGGCATGGCAGAGCTTGGAGGATGTTGTGAATGCAGTGATCTTGATGAGGTGGTGATAAAAGCCTGGTAGCCCATGTGAGCTTGCAGTATCATAGGGGCAAATGGGCCTCGAGAATTGACACTAGCAAGCTGACCCCCTCCGAACCATGGAGCCTGAGAAGCGAACTGACCCAAAATGGCTTGCAGAGCCATGTCAAACTGCTGGGCTTGAGAAGTTGCGAACTGACCCATTCTAAGTTGATGTCCCGAACCAGACTGAGGTTGTGAAGTAGTAAACTGACCCATTCTAAGCTGTGGGGCGAAAGCAAGCTGATTCAAACCCAGAGGTGAAACCTGAGAGGCATCGGGGGCAGGTTGACCTAGATCGGACTGCTGAGGAGTACCGATTTGATGAGGCTAAGATGTACTTAACTGACCAATTCCATACTGATGGCCCGGACCAGACTGAGGCTTTGGATTAATAAACTGACCCATTCCAAGCTGTGGGGCGAAAGCAAACTGATTCAAACCCAGAGGTGAAACCTGAAAGGCACCAGGGGCAGGTTGACCTAGATCAGACTGCTGAGGAGTACCGATTTGATAAGGCTGAGATGTACTGAACGGACCAATTCTAGACTGATGACCCGAACCAGACTGTTGAGGCATACCAAGATGTAGGGGCTGAGAGACAGGCTGAGTTATTGGCCGGGGGATGCTTCGCCCATTAGCAGTTCCACACGAAAGGGAGCAAGGCATTCGACGGTAGTTGGCATGCCCAGGAAGGGAAATAGCTTCAATCTCTGCATCAACCGTAAAGGTTCCATTAGGGTGGCGAACAATTGCTAGTCCATGGGTTCTGACACTTTCCAATAACTGACTGATCTGAGCCTCTTGATGTTGTCTTATCTGTTCCAATATCTGATTCCACTGTTCGGCATTCTGCAGATTCTCGGGGTGTGGAGTCGTACGTCCCCCACTGTTCTCCTCTGAGCTGGCCATTCTGAAACTCTGAGCTGAAGCGAAGGAAGAAACCGATGAAGTATTTGATTCCGGAACGACTGAGCTGAACAAACGATTACCTGGGATCTTGATCCAAACTTTGCTTACTGTGGAAGGTACAAAAGGGTGCGGTTCAGACTCAGGAAAGCGAAACAAGTTGGTGTTTGGGCTTAGGGCTCATGCAACATGCGATTATTCATTCGAGTTTACTTAGAATGCCTTTTTTCAAATCCTAAATGGTTGGAAAATATTGCTTTTTTTTTCTTTAAACTACTCTAAGTCCTGGATCAGTGGGACCCATCACTACGCATACAGACCCTCAACCTGTAACCTCGAACAAGGGTTCCATGGGGCAAGCAGGTCCCACCGACCAAAAAAGGAAAATGAGCCTAACGTCTGGCGGGTCATAAAGTCATAACGTGCACCCGGTGCAAATTACGGGCAAAGCCAACGTCGAGGGTCAAGATCGACTCGAAGTTGCCTGACGAAAAGTCGGCATGACCTTGACTGATAAGTGTCCATGAGGGATTTTGACTCGTCATTGGTTAAGCGATAATTAAACATGGACTGGGCATTAATCTTCGATGACTTAGTGTCACACCGGGAGCCGGCGCATAATACGTGCGGGTCAAAGTCAAAGTCCAAGCCCAAGTCAAGATCGAGTCAAAGTTCATGATAGAAAACCGATATGACCTCGACTGATTTAGGTCCATGGAGGATCCTGACTTGGCACGTTGACTAGGGTTTGACCGACACGAGGTATACACTGACGCTGTCTGACACGGACCAAACCAAAAAACCAACCAAGTCTCGGACAAAATGTGTGTCACGGACATGTGTAGGGTCGACACGAGGGTAAACCAATGGCTGTTTGGGTCATTCCGTGCTCGCACCGAAAGGCATAGTAAGGCCTCCCGGGCTGCTACTGAGATTTCCCGGGTTAAGGACGTAGTGTGCAGTGTACGGTCAACATGCGCGTAGTGTGCGACAGTCTACATTCCTTTTTGAGTAAAAACATAAATTTTCAAATGTGTCTTAAAGGCATGATGCATGCAAAAAGATATTTTTTTTGTTTGCAAACAATTTTTTTAAATGAGACCAGTACGTGTCGTTGTTAAACCATAATGTATCCCAGGCTCCAATAATGAAGCGTTTAACGAGAAGGTTAATGGTTTCCAGCCTATATACTGAGTATCATATTTTTTTTTTGAAAGCATGTAAGCACATAAGCACATAAAATTTGAACAATTAAAGGAATTGATCCAACAGTCAAAATTTGACTTTTCCCGGGACGGTCAAACCGATAACAACGCATCATGGAAAAACATATACACAAGACACACACACACAAAAACACAAAGTTTCAAGTGTTTGGATGGAAGTTTGACCCTCAAAAAATTTTTTTTAAGAAAAAACAAGTTTTGTTTATTATTTTTTTTTTGAAAAACGAGTTTTTTTTTTTTTAAAAAAAAAAAGCCTATTTGTCCCCTGCGGAGTCGCCACTGAGATGTACCCGATTTTTGAAAATCAACGGAGTCGCCACGCCATTTTAGTTTAAGGGCCAAAACTTTGAAAAATGCTCAAAATTAGAGAAATGAGTCCGGAGGTCACGTTACACTCCGGGAAGAACGTTTGGCGTTCACCCGGAATGCCTCATATGACGAGTCTTCCAAACTTGAAACTTTTTTGTGTGTATGTGTGTGTGTATGTGTTTTGAAAAAGATTTTGAATTAAATGATTTTTCTAGAAATAACAGAAATACAAGGGACTGAACTGGAAAAACAGTTTTAAAACAGTGACTACACTGGAAAATAACAGAAACTGGAAATTTGTTTGCAGATGACAATGTCATCCGCGTGGATGAGATTGTAGTGCAATCTTATCCGCGCGGACTAACCTGTAGTGTCAATATTTTTTTACAGTTTCCTAATCAGTCACTGTAATTTCCAGAAATTTAATTGGATTTACAGAACTTAATTGGAAATGTAACTGTAAAAAGAAAACAAAGGAAATGTTTGGATTTTTGGCATCCATGTTTTGTTCTCTCTTTCCCTAGACTTTGATTAGTGGTCATAAGTGATGAATCCACTTAACCAAGCCATCCCGGGGGTACATTAGAACTTTCTAAGCATTTCATTTGCTAGGGACAAGGGGGATTTTGACATGAAAAGTAAATTAACAAGAAAGTTAGGTCAAGATGTATCAACTTTAGAGGAAGATCTCTAAGGTGTTCACAAGAAGGACCATCCTTGAGATCATACTCAAGTGTATCTCATACATATTGTGTGACCTAATTTTGTGTAAGTCTTAAGGATGTTCATCCATGGAAATGATTCCAAGGTGAACATCTTAGACTATGGGGGGGACATTTGCAAGAAGATAAAGACCATGGACCATTTGAAAAGATCATCTATGGAGATGAACTCCAAAATGACCATCTTCTAGGTCAAGTGAGCAAGTATGAACTAGAAATGTAAAGGGACAAGGGAAATTTCAACATTTAGAGGAAGATCTCTTAGGTGGCTACAAGAAGGACCATCCTTGAGACCTAGGCTCAAGTGTATCTCTTACATCTTTATAAGACCTAGATATGTAAGTCTAGATGATATTCATCCAAGGAAAGATTTCCAAGGTGAGCATCTTAGACTAGGGAGGGGTATTTGCAAGGAAGTAAATAATATGGACCATTTGAAATGATCATCTATGGAGATTGACTCCAAGATGACCATATTTTAGGTCAAGAAAGCAAGTAAAGACTAGTTAATGTAAAAGGGGACAAGGGAAATACATAATAAAAAAATATGAACCCTTGTAGAGAATCATTCATGGAAATGAACTACATGGAGATCCTCTTGGATTCTTGGGACAAAGGGGGAAGGGAGGTGAACAAAAAATAAAACCAACTATTCTACATTATTTATGTATGAATCAAGGAGATTTGAGTAAGGAGAACAAGGATTTACCAATGTTTCCTTGGGTTTGTGTTTAGGGTTTGAAGATTTCAAGGTTTGTGTTTGGTTTAGTAGTAGATTTGGAGTTGGATTTGGTGTTGAATTCGAGTTGTGGGAGTGTTTAAGGTTGTTTTGAGGAGCAATTTCGGCAGAGTAAGAGTAGGAAATGTATTTTGTTGCTGCTGAAAATGAAGGAGAAAGGCTCAATTTATAAGTTGTCTGGGGGTACAATCTTATCCGCGTGGAAAAGATCGTCGGTACAATCTTATCCACGTGGATAAGATCGTCGGTACAATCTCATCTGCGAGGATAAGATCGTCAGCGTGCCTAAACTGCAGAAAAGTAGTTTTGGCTGTTTCTTATTTGGTCAAAAAGGTGATTTTACTTGATGATTTCCAGCGAGGTCTTTGGCCACTTTTTAATTCCTAAAAGGTCCTTCCTCATTCAAATTGTCTAAATAATGTCCAAAATGCTCCTAAATGATTATAAATCATTAATTTGGGCTGACGAAACATTAACGACCCAGATTGGGGCACTTACAATTGGGAGGCCTATAAATACAAACCGTTTAACCCTCTGAACCCTTTTATCATCTTTACGCCCTCAAACTGCTTTAGTGGGACAAAGTTGTGCTGCTCCTACTTAGAATTTTTTTCCTCCTTTTCCAAATCCGTAAGTAACTTTGTGCTTTAAACTCTTTTTCCATATCTATTTCTGTTTTCTTCTGGACAATGATGATGACCCGTGAGTTTGGTCCCGTCCGTCCAGTAGAACTAGGAGATGGGAACACCCCAGACCTATTTGTTGTTTGTAAAAGGTCAGGAGGAATATATAGGAAGGTGGCCTTTGGGTGTTTGAGGCTGTCTTTGGAGTGTTTCCGTTATTTTTGTGAGAAATACCAGTGGGGGCCCTTTGTCCCACCCCGGTTGTGGGAGGCCAAGAAGAAATTGATTGTGAACGGTGACCTATTGGTGTTGGGGGATACCCGTAGATTAAGAAGTTTTGTGATGGGGGTTATGTGTAGGTTTCCCCGCGAGAGAGATCAGGCGTTGAACGCCGCCGAACTGGTGAGGTGAGCGATTCACAACCCCAGAGTGATAACTAATTGGGATAGAGTGGAACTCGTAGATCTGGACCAAATGAAAAAGTACCAGTGCCTGGCCGCAGAAGATACGAGTGCTCCCCTAGACGTTGAGCCTTTGAACACAATATTTCCCGAGGTCCAGACTGAGGCCCCTGATATGCCCGTAGTGGACCTGAGTAGTGATGACGGTGATGAGATGGAGATGAAGGTGGAGGGAGGCAAAGAGGATGACATTGAGGTGGAACCCTCAAGGGGGTCATCTTCCAGTCCCTTTAGCTCTAAGAGCGCAGATACAGTGGAAGATAACCGCGAGGAGGGAGACCGCATGGCCGCAGGCACGGCCCAGAAGGCAACGAGGATCGTTGACGCAATTGGGGAGGATTCTGAGGACGAGGCCCCTGTCCGCGGCAAGATTCATGCTGCTGAGGCAAATCCTGGCCGTGGCCGAAAGAGGAAAGGCAAGGAGGTGGCCCCTATTGACTGGGTGTCAGAAGTATATACCACCTATAATGTTGACCCCAAGTAGTTTCGTGTCCGCCCTCTTCTTGAAGTGGAGACGAAGAAAGGAAGGCTAAGACCGGAGACAGTAGCTGATGTCTGCGAGGATAATAGGGCCTGTGTTTTTTATGGGGTTCAGTTCGAGAATGAACTGAGACTTCCCCTTGATCCCTTCATCAACCGTTTTCTCAATTTCAACAACTGTCTCCCCATGCACCTGACTCCTAACACCATTAGATCCTTGGTCTCTTTTATAGCCATGTGCAGGCTTTTTGGTTATGAACCCACCCTTTCCTGGCTGTACACCTTTTATCAGAATCAAATAATCAATGGCAACCTTGTCCTGAAGGCAAAAAATAATTTTGCCCGCACCTTTCTGCCCGCACAAATAAATTTGACCAGTGAAACCAGAGGAACATCCTAGTCATAGAGCCTAGGTTCGGGTGGTCTTTTTCAAAACCTTCTACTCCTGTTCCTGTTAGGGTTTCTGCTTCTGATTATCCCAACCCCTCTGCCTCTGAGGACATCTAGATTCCTCTAGCCCAATTTCTGGCTCAGTTCGTGACCGATAAGAAGGAGCAACCTATTTTTGACGTGAGCGCGATCATAAGTGATGAGCCATTGCTGATTTATACTAGGGTGGCCCCCCGGAGGGAAGGTCTTCCCTATGCCCCTAGGGTAGCCATTGAGCCCCAGCTTCGTGATCCCGACTGAAGGGTTCACGAGTTTTTTGCTTTTAATGCTGATTGCAAAACTTGCATGATGGGCGCGAAATGCGAGCCTCCGGAGTGGATTGGTCTCTATTCTGTCTTTGATAACTGCCTTTAATTGCTTCTGATTTTGTGAACTGCCACCTAATCCACCTTTTTTTCTTTTAGAGTAGACCCCACTGAATATCTTGGAGATGGGCAAGCCTAAACCTGCACAACTAAAGGCTAGGAAGCTAGCCAACGAAGAGAGAGAAGCAGCGGCCAGGTAGGTCGCTTTGGGAAGAACTTTGCCAAAAGGCGCGACTCCGCCTATTGTTGACAGGCAGTCCGACATTCCTCTGGCCAAAACAAAGGGGATTCCTCAAACAAAGGAACTTCCTTTGCTTCCTCCCCCCAGGGGACCTCCTCCACCCTCAGCTACCCGCAGCTCCAGCCTTCCTGGTCGCACCATACCTTCTGGACATACCGGCCCAGTAGACCAATAGAGGAAAGGTCTGCTTCTGATGCTGATGTGGTGGGCAGAGAGAAGCAGCACAGAACTCATAAGGGGGCAGATATAACACTTTCCCAAGCCTACACTCGCTCAGGCTCCGCTCCTTCCTCCTTGAATAAGGGGATGACTATATGCTCGACCTCCTATCCGGTGTTCCCCAATGAACTGCGCGATCCAGCCAGGAGTCTTAGTGACAAGCTTGTCAAGGTGCCCGAAGTCAAGGGAGTAGATCTCTATTTCCGTGGGGGCTACAACTTCGTTATTGGGCAAGGAGCATTAAATAGGCTCTTTGCCCCTGACTTTTACGGAGCCGTGGTATCCAAGATGAACTCTGCCGCCTTGTCTGGAGACATGGGCTTAATGGATATTGAGGTAATCAGATTATTTTATGCCCGAGTCACCTCTTTTCCATGCTCGCAAACTGCTAACCATTTTCCTTTCTGCTCACAGATGGCCAATAAGTCCATGAGGATGAGGGAGATCAACGATGAGCAGGCCACCCTCTTGTCCGATTAGACCAAGGCTTATACTGAAAAGTCGAAGGCCTTGGCTAAGGCCGAGGAGCAAGTGAATGCCCTGACGGTCTCGCTGACTGAAAAGGAAGCAGATTAGAAGGGCTTCATAGATCGGCTTGATGTGGCCGAGAAGGATTCAGATAAGTACAAGAGGCATCGAGATGAGCTCTATGGGCATAAGGTTGACCTCGAGAAGAGGAATGAAGAGCTTTTGGTCAAGCTGGAGGCTGCCCAGAAGTCTATGAAGACCTTGGAAGAGTCTGTCCGATCAACTGCTTCCCATGAGGCAATTTTAGTTGGAGAGGGAATCCATTCTGGAGGCTGCTCGCAAGGAAGTTGTGGAGCAGTACAAGAACTCTGAGGAGTGCAAGGAGAGGATTCTGGATGAATCTTCTGTCCAGTACGAGCTCGGCTTATCGACGCAGCTAAGGAACTTTGCTGCTACGGGCAAGTTCTCTGCGGAGCAATTGGCCATTATAGGCTCTTTGATCTCCACAGATGATCTCTGCCTGCCCGGGCATGCATTGGTCCCTCTGGCTAAGGATGAAATAGCCAACTTGGAGCTCGCAGCGGCCTCCTCCTTGCCTCCTCTGGCCTCGGTCACCGCTTCCAGCCTCAAGAATGAACTGGATAGGCTGAGGTTCGACAAGAAAATCTATCCTTTGAAGCCGTTGTTGCTAGCCTGTTTCCCAATGTGCCTGCAATCAGTTATGTATTTGGACCGCAGCCAGCATCTACTCCAGCTCCCCCTGAGCCTATCACTGATCTAACCATAACTGCCAATCTTCCTTCCCCTACGCTCGATTCTGAGACGGACAAGGAGAATGCCACCATGGATCCCAAGGACTCCGCTCCCTTAGCTTAGAATTTTTTTCTTTTTTCTTTTGTAAATAGATTTGTAGGATGTTGTAATCATTTTATCCATTTATGAGAAGTGTTTTCTTAATTGCTCGTCTTGTTAGGCTGTTTTAAGTTTTGGCAATACTTGAATACCTTGGTACTTGTATTCTTGCTTTTTTCTTTTTTCAGCGTTTGACTTGGAACAACTAGTTTCGACTCAATGCCTCGATTTATGGGCATGGTAGGCCTTCTGACCGTGTTTATGAGTTTATAACTCTTTATTCAAAATCGCATGAGTTTTTTGTGAGAGTCAACCCTTTTTCTCTATGACCGCGTTTGTTATGGCCTTGGACATTTTTGAGGTCTTGACCTCATTTTGTCTATTTGGCTTTTAAAACTTCTTTGATCACTCCCTTTCACTTACACTTATTTATATTTTTTAAATCTGTGGTGTAATTTTAAAAGAGCCAAGGCAAGCTTCTTTCATTGGGCAAGCAGATTGTGTCCGTGTGGCAATAGTCCACACAACAGTAAGTAGGGGCATATTGGCCCTTGAACCTACTAGCATATGTATCCACTATTGGTGGTTCACGCGGTTTGACTCTTTGGAGTCTGGTGGCGATCATGTAACGGGCTCATATGTTGGCCTTTGTACATACAGGCGTGCGGTCAACAGCCAACTAAGGCCTACGTGCATTTAGTGGGTCCGGACTTTGGCCTTTGTCCCCACTTGCATCTATATCCATTTATTTATGGTGGTTCACACGGACAAGACAGAGAGTCTTGTCCGCGATCGAATACGGGCTTAATGGCCTTTGTACGCATATAAGCATGCGATCTTAATGGATCTTTACGCATCAGCAGGTAGGGGCTCATATACTGGCCCTTTTACCCACTGGCACCCGCTTGCGGGCATCCACTTTAGCTTTTGAGGCTGGTGGGAATATTGCTTACAACAGTTTTTTAACACTAAATTTGCACAATAATTAGTTCAATACTCATACATTCATTGCCTCTATCACCCTTTCATATTACAAAGATTAAAAAAAAATACTTTCTAAGGTGATCGCTATTCCAAGCGTTCTTGAGATCTTTTCCTTCCTTTGTCCGCAATTTGTCGGTACCCTCTTTGATTATTTGGGTAACTTTGTACGGACCTTTCCATTTTGGGGAGAGCTTGTGGAAACCAGCTTGGGTCCCTTATACATCAACGTTTCTGAGTACCCAATCTCCCACCGAATAACTTCTCTTACTCACTCTCTTATCATGATGCTTCTTCGCTTTTTGCTTGTAGTTCACCATTTTTTTCATTTGCTCGCATTCTCTTTTCTTCGAGATCGCCCAGGTCATACCTTCTGTTTGCCTCATTTTGAGACTCATCAAAATATGTGACTATGTACGAGGGTAGGGCTACCTCTACTGGAGCTATTGCCTCCGACCCATACGTGAGCGAGAAAGTAGTTTCGCCTGTTGAATTTATGATCGTAGTGCGGACAAACCATAACGCGATCTGGAGCTCGTCCAGCCATCGTCCTCCTCATCCTTCCAAATTTTTCTTTAGGGCGGACATAACTAATTTGTTTGCGGTCTCATCTTGGTCGTTCCCCTGGGGATAAGCCACTGCGGATTGACGATGTTGTACTCTCATTCTCTCACATTCAGCGGTGAATTTTGTAGAGAACTGAGTGCCATTGTCCAAGACTATTGCTCGAGGAACCCCAAATCTGCACCAAATGTGATCGTGGACGAAATTTATAACATTCTCCTCGGAGATAGTGGCTAAGGCCTTTGCTTCTGTCCACTTTGTAAAATAATCCACGGCCACCACGGCGTACTTAATACCTCCTCGAGCAATTGGGAATGGTCCGATTAGATCAATCCCCAATGTATCAAACGGCCACAATAGTACTATCAAAGTTTGCTCTGTTGATGGGAGTCTAGGGATGTCCGCAAACCGTTGGCATTTGTCACATTTCCTTACGTACTCCTCTGCATCTCTCCTCATTGTCGGCCAATAAAATCCCTTGAATTCGATTTTGTCTGAGAGAGTGTGAGCACCAGGATGCCCACCACAAACTCCTTCATGGACCTCATAGAGTAAATTGGTGACCATGTGAATTTTGACGCATCTTAGCAAAGGCTTGGTGAATGATCGCCGAAATAATACTCCGTCCAGGATGAGGTATTTCGTGGACACCTTTCTGATGGTTCTAGCCTTTGCTTGGTCTTAGGGGAGGGTTTGTTTTTCGATGTAATCTTTGATTTCATCTACCCAATCCCTTTCTTGATCTCCAATATTGCTTATTTGAATTCGATCTATAGCAGGTCTTTCTGTGAATTCTATCTGGCAGTCCACTTCTAAGTCCACGACTTCTTGATCGGTTATTCTGGAGAGGAGGTCAGTCTCTGTGTTGTCCTCCCTCATTACTTGGTTCAACTCATAGTATGTTAAATTTTTGATAAGGGCTTTGGCTAGACCGCAGTACTGAGTTAGTATTGGGTTGATCGTGTCATACTCCCCCTTAATTTGATTTACTATGAGCTGAGAGTCACTATTTATTTCAATATTCTGAATTCCCAAGTCTCTAGCCAATTCCATGTCTGCTATAATCGCTTCATACTCAGCCTGATTGTTCGACGCTTCGAACTTGAATCTCAAGGCTCTTTTTAATTTCTCCCCGCAGGGTGCGATCAAGAGTATGCCCGCTCCACTCATTAACTTGCTCATATAGCCATCCACGAATAAAGTCCACACTTCTTCTGGACGCTCTTTGGGCTGTACAATCTCTGTGTTTGAGCTATCTTGGGCCTCCTCTGACTATGTTCGCTTTCTCTTTCCCAGGTCGCTGTCCGCTAGCTTAAATGATGTCTCTGCTACAAAATCAGCTAAGGCATGTGCTTTGATTGTCCTTCTCGGGGAGTAGGTGATCTGGAACTCAGTGAGCTCTATAGACCAAGCTAGCATTCTCCCCGAGGACTCTGGTTTATGTAAAACCTTTCTAAGCGGGGCCTCAGGAGTACAGTTATAGGATGTACAGAAAAGTAAGCTCTTAATTTTCGAGCTGATACAAGCTAGGCGTAAGCTAATTTTTCTATATTTAGATAACGCCCTTCTACGGAGGACAGTGCCTTATATACATAATAAACTGGTTTTTGGGAGTTATTTTCCTCCCTTACAAGAACACCTCTTTGCCGGATCGATGCGCTAGAAATAGAAAAAGCTCTTCCCAGATAGCAACTTTGAATAGAGGGAAATTTGCCGAGGTAACTCTTCAATTCTTCAAAATCTTGACCGCACTCTTCTCTCCACGCGAATTCGTCAACTTTCTTCCCCCCTTTTAGAGTTTTGAATAAGGGGAGGCATCTCTCTGCAGACCGCGAGATAAAGCGGCCTAGTGCGGTGATGCGCCCATTTAGCTTTTGCACATCTTTTACGCAGGCAGGAGATCTCATGTCCAACAGCGCTTCAATTTTTTCAGGATTAACTTCAATTCCTCGCTGATTGACCATAAATCCGAGAAACTTGCCCGCCTTGACCCCAAATGCACATTTTAGGGGGTTCAATTTCATGTTGTTGCGGCGCAAGTTGGAGAAAGTTTCCTCCACGTCGAGCTCGTGGGAGTTTTCTCTTGTCTTTATGACCATATTGTCAATGTAGGCCTCAAGATATATTTTTGCCCAATTGGTCTTTAAAGACAATATTAACCATCCTTTGGTAGGTGGCTCCTGCATTTTTCAGCCCAAAGGGCATCATTGTATAGCAGTACGTCTTGCCAACAGCGATGAAAGCTACTGAGGGGATGTCTTCGGGAGCCATTTTGATCTGATGATAGCCAGAATATGCATCAATGAAGCTTAGGACTTTGTGTCCGGCTATCGAGTCTACCAATCGGTCTATGCGAGGAATAGGGAAGCAATTTTTGGGGCATGCTTTGTTGAGATCCGTGAAATCAATGCACATCCTCCATTTATCATTGGCCTTTTTTATCATGACCACGTTTGCTAGCCACTTAGGATAAGAGATTTCTTTAATTGTCCCCGCCTTAAGAAACTTTTCCACCTCTTCTTTGATCGCTACCTCCTTGTCCGGAGAGAATAATCTTGATTTCTGATGTATGTTCTTGAAGGTGGAGTCATCATTAATTTTGTGGAGGATCACATCCTCGCTAATTCCTTGCATGTCCTCCACCCTCCAAGCGAACACATCACAATTTTTTTGAAGGAATTCGATCAAGATCCTCCTCTCCCTGGGGTGAATTTCCAGCCTGACCTTAACAGTTTGCTCGGGATAGTGGAAATTGATTACCACTTCCTCGAGCTCGTCGTTAGGCCTGAGGTCGCTGATTTCCCGATTGTGCAGGGAGTCTATTATAATGGCTGGGGGGTTGGCCCGTGCTTCGGGCAGCGCGGCCACGGAATATATGACCTCTCGGTCTATCTTTCCTTCAATTCCCCGATCAATATATCCCCCTTCAATGGGGTCCAACTTCTTGGCTTTTGTGCTCGTTTTGAGCTCTATCTTTGTGGAATGGAAAGAAAGCATGCCAATTGGTATGGGTGCCGGAATAAGTTATTTGGCTTTACCCTTTCTCTGTTTGTCCTCGCCCTCTTTCCGCGGGCAGGAAGTCTGGCCTTTTTTCGCCTTCCTCTTTTCCTCCACCATCCGTAGGAATCTTTCGGGCTGATTCTTGATCGTAGCAACTCCGCCCGGAGTATTAAATTTGATCCTTTGGTGGGGAACGGAAGCAACTATTCCCAATGCGGCCTGAGCGGTTACGCCGAGTATAGCATTGTATTGGGAAGGAAGATCAACCACCATGAAAGTGATTTTGGTTGTCTTCTGCATGGGTTTCTCCCCAATAGTTACTTCAAACTCCATCGTCCCTTTTACCCCGAAGACATGGTTAGTAAACCCCTCGAGCATACCGGCATAAGGAGTCAGGTTAGCCTCGGTCATCCTCATTCCTACTAGAGTATGGTAGTAGAGGACGTCTCTGGCCACAACTGTATCAATCAAAACTCGACCGATATTCCCTCGGTTGATTTTCATGCGGAGGGTGAGGGGTTGAGTAGGTGAAAAAGGGTGGAGGCAAGTTCGCTCCTTTTGAACCCAATTTCTTGCTCTTCTTTCGGAGCCATGGGAGGGATCAAGAAAACTTTCTCCAATGTTCTGATCTGGAGGGAGAGCTGTTTGTTGGATGGAGGCTCTTGCCCAATGAAATTGATCTCATAATCACCCAACTCATCGTCGTCGTTGTCCCTCTCCTTTCTTTCGGGGCTCGTAGTGCTCGTGCCCATGGGGGATTATTATTGTTAGTGGCATTATTATGGCCCTGAACTCATTTAGTCAGCTCCCCGTTGTTGATTTTCTGCTGAATGATTCATTTCAGCTGGAGGCAGTCCTCAGTATTATGACCGTGGTCATTGTGAAACTCACAGAATTTTGCCCGACTCCTCTCATTCGGCTTTCTGCCCATGGGGGGAGGAGGGGGAAGTTCCATGGTTCTCATGATCACTGCTCGCGAATCATTGAGGGGAGTGAAAACTGTGTCCTTCATTATCTTTCGGAGCTTGTCTGTCCCACGACTACGATTTTTGCCTTGGTTATTGCCGCGGGCAGATCCCTGGCCAGTCTCTTGGACCTGGCTGATTCTTTCCTTTGTGGGTCCACGGGGAGCGGCCTCATTTGGCTCCTCGGCCGAGGCAATAGCAGATGCTCGCTCGTACATCTCCTCCACGCTTTTAGGCATGTTGGAGGCAAAGTTCATTTTTAAGAGCGAGGAGGAGAGACCGCCTTCGAAGCAAAGCCTGATGTCACCCTCTTCTAGATCTACAATCTGATCGCTCACTTTTTTGAACCGAGAGATGTAGCTCTTCGTGGTCTCTGTTGGGGCTTGTTTGACTCGGACCAGGTCTGTCTTGGACCGTGCTGGCTCGCCTGCCCCAACAAATGCGTTCAGGAAGAGGTGCCTGAACTGATTGTAAGTTTCGAGGGACTTAGGTTTGAGGGCCAGTATCCAAGATAGTGCTTTGCCCGTGAATGTTGCGGCCAAGGCTTTGCACATCACCGCTTCATCCAAAGAGAATTGGGCCATCTGCCCTTCAAACCGCCCCATATGGCTCTTGACATTTTTTGAGCCATCATACGTTTCCATTTGGGGGGGTTTCCCTTCTGAATGGGTGACCGGGCAATTTTGTCGCTGAAGGCATCCATAGTGCGGCCACACTTCTAGGCCGTTTTCTGGTGGATTTCCCACATTTGGTGCATGAATTTAACAAATTCTGGGTTCTGGTCATCCACCCTTGGCTTCTTGGCTCGTGGAATCACGGCCTTCCCCCTGGCATAAGCCACAGATCTGGCTTTGGACTTCACATGGTGATTGGATTGAGCCTCATCCCCCTTCTCCTCGCTATCATAAACTTCCACAGCCTCCTCCCTTGTCGCTTGGTCGCGATTGAGGGCTGGTTCTACCCGTTTTTCCCCTAGCTTGACTAGCAAGCGAGTTAGCGGGAACTAGTTGGGAGAACCTTTGGGAACCTGCTGGGAGGGGCATTCCTTCGTTTGCCTCTAGCTCGAATAAATCTAACTGAGCGTCATTGATGGCCATGGCCTCAGCTACCAGTTTGGACCTAGCGGCCAAAGTTTCCTGCCTCTTGAGGATCAGCTCGGGAGTGAGAGGAGTATTTGGGGAGGTGATGGGATCTTTTAGAGGAGTTTTTGGGCCAGTGAGTAAGAGGGCTTTGTCGGCTCTAGCTTCCTCCGCCAGCCTCTTTAAACTCTTTTGAGTAGGGGAGAGGCTATTCAGGCTTTGAGCGTACCTATAACACAACACAAAGAAGCACCGTTAAGGTCAAAGTTGGATGTTAATCCAACTCAGACCCTCGAGTGTGAGGATAAGATATCTAGATGGATATAAAACCTGAGAATAAGACCTTGAAATGTATTAGAGTGTGTGTGTATGTGTTTAGGGTTTAGACAATGGCTTACAATATCAATTTGGCACTTACCTTGTCCAAGGGGATAAAGGTCTTCTATTTATAGGCAATAGAGAGCTGCTCGCTGATGTAAGCCATGAGGTCAATCCTAAAGGGCACTTTACTCTTTGACCGGATACACGTGTCCGCATCTGATTGGCTCTGTCAGGGAAGAAAGATTCACTGTCAGAGGGGATGTCGCTGAAAGGGATGGGAACCGTGTATTTGGCGCGGCGCATTAAATGAAATAGTAGGCGCCTGACTTAGCCGCATTAAATGTGATGGGAGTGAGCCGGTTACTGTACTGTCAGAGCCATTAAATAAACTTGTTCAATAAGCTTTGATATCGACCGGGAGTCTGATGAGGTAACCGGGAGTCTGACATGAGACCGCAGTCAACATCTTAGGCGTGGTCAAAGATATTTGACGCAGGCACGGATGGGACGGTCACAACTCTCGCGGTCACCAGGCTGACGATCCGAATCCCTCTGGTCTTGACTGGGACGGGATGAGAGGAACGCGGTCTTGACCTCGAGGGTCTATCTATCCGCGGTCTTGACTCTGGCGATCTAGGAAACGTCACGTCATACTGGACCTTTGGACCAGATCGAGCTTGGGCCCGATCTAGCTAATTCGAGCTCATCACTTACAAATGTGTTGGAAATAGTTTTTCCGACACTTTTTAGATGCCGCAAAACTCATTTTAATTTTGTTGTCGTGAGTTAACCTCTTTCTCGTATTTCATTGTTTCTGATTATTTGCAAAAATTTTTGCTTGAAATCAATGGCTGACCTATAACATATTGTAAGTGGGTATCTATAGTATAAATGGAAGGGGTGTTTGCTATAGTGGTATGAACAGTTTCAAGCGGCGAAATTTTCATTTTTGCCCTCATACATTTGTCCCTTTCCCATTTTGTCCTTAAAATAAATAATAAAATAAAAAAATTTAATTTAAAAAAAAAATTTAAAAAAAATTATGTGACCTTAGACACAGACACGGACATGTGCTAACAAAATAAATAACGCATGTTATCGAGTCGAGCCTAGAGCAAGGTTAAAATCCCAACTTCATAATCATTGAAACCACACACACTATTTGAACTAGTGTGTTTACTCCACCTTTTTATATGGGTTTGTCACTGGCGTCTGACACTGCTTGAAGTAAGGTTTTTACATCCCTTTGTTTGGTGGGGATCAATTTTAATCTGATCGTTTTTATATATTTATATTTTTATTAAGAAAAAGAGTCATTGCCCTTTTCCAAAAAGAAAAATAAAAGAAGAAATAGAAGAAATGTTTCTACAAAACAAAGAATGCACATGCTCCATGTTTGGAGCGTGGAAAATTTACCCATAAGTTTTTTTTTTGGATAAATTATTTGTTGGAAATTAAATTAATAAGCACCACAGATTAAACAACAATTTAATCAACAGTAGGGGATTTTATTGATCAAGTCAAACGTACCAATTAAGCCAATAGCAAAACTGAAAGCCACGGAACAGGATCAGGAAAAACAGACAGAAACAATAAAACAAACGGTTAGAAAACTTATCGTGATTTGATCGAGTCGCCTTAGGAAGACTGTCCTAAGAGAAAAAATTGCCCCCAATTGGTGCAACTCAGGTACAGGCAAATTTCTCCGAGGATAAAACGATCACGGATTACGTACCACACAATAGCACACAGGTAGGTAATCACCGGCGGTCCTATCACAATCGCCTTGAATCTCACGAACAAATCTCTATGAACGGGAGTGATTGATCAATGAATAAAAGCAAGAGAATTGTGTTTCTCTTCAATATTCATGTACCAAAAACGGCTGGGAGGAAGAGAGTATTTATACATGTGGTAAAAATTAGGTTTAAGGCTTAATTTAGACCTAAAAACCTGATTTAATTCGGCCCAGGATTTCACCATCCCGTCACAAGCGCGGCCGCCCTAGGGGCATGCGCGACCGCGCGCAAGGTCAGACAGATTGGGTGGAGCTACGGTAGAGAAGCGCGGCCGCCCTCATGGCTTAGCGCGGCCGCTCTCGAAGGCAGTAACTCCGACGTAAAATTCCTCCTTGCCAAGTTCAATACAAGCCAATTATCCTCCAAGGCAATATGACTATGAACTTAAACACCACATATGCAAATATTCCAACAATCCCCCACAAGTTCATAGAAATATGACGTGTACAGATTGTCCATTGTCATGCTTTCAATAATGGTACCTTCCGGCTTGAACCACTACCTATGTTATCCAACGCAAACCTTCACAGGACCAGATGAACGGGTGTCTTGAATCTGATGCCTTTGGATGTAGAGGCCTTTGCTGGTAACAAACACGACAAAAGCTATGATAGGCCCTCTATCGAACACATGACGCTTATAAGCCATACGTCCCGATCCTCTATCATGAGTGCTTTCAAGGAATAACCCAAATTCCTCTAGTTGCGGCCAACAACAACACTCACTTAGTTGGGCATCTCGGAAGATGTCTTGCTAACATCTTGTCTAAAAGACTTGATCCCATTCAAAGTTCCAAACTTTTACTAAATTAGCGGCAATGAGCACCTCTAGGCTATTCGGGAAATAGACTCGGACATGTAACATGTCAATCTATTTATTAGTGCTCCGACTCACCCCACGACTTGTTATTACCACATTGAATCTCCTTTGTGGGATCTCCACTCAGGTAGATTGGGTTGCTAATGCGTTTGAGTCGAGACGGGGTTCGATCCCATCCCCAACCTAGATTTTTGAACTAGAGCAAATTCTAGCCCTTTGGTTAAAGGATCATTGTGTTATCCTTGGTACCAACATAATCAACGACTATCACCTTCCGAGACACAAGATCCCTTATAGATTTTAATCTAATTTGGATGTGTCTCCTAGTTTTACAGATTGTACTTGACACTTTTCGGTTTCTCAATTGTGGCGGTGTTGTCACAATGTACAGAGATAACGGCATGGGCTTGCGACCATGGGCAACTCGGACATAAGTCCTCGAATCCATTCGGCTTCCAATCCGGTAGTATCAAGAGCAACTAATTCGGCCTCAAATGTAGACCTAGACAACGAGTTTGTTTGGTCGACCTCCAAGCGGCTGACTCCGCCTAAGGTGAAAACATACCCCATACAGCCATAACTCCTGGAGTTAAAGGCAATCCAGCTTGCATCACTATATCCTTCAAGAACAGAAGGATATCTACCGTAATGCAGCCCAAGGGAAATCGTTCCCTTCAAATACTTGAGAACTCTATCAAGAGCTTCCCAATGTGCTTTACTTGGACATTGAGTATATCTAGCCAACCTAGTAACCGAGTAGGATATATCCGGTCTAGTATAATTGGCAAGATACATCAAACTTCCAATAACTTGAGAATATCTCAACTGAGCCATCGGTACTCCACTTTCATTCTTAGTAAGTGCAGCTGAAGGATCATATGGAGTCTTAGCTACTTTGCAATTCTTATAACCAAATTTCTCAATTACACTTTCAGTATAATGAGACTGCGATATGGTTATGCCACTAGTTGAACGAGTCAACTTAAGGCCAAGAATCACACTAGCTACTCCCATATCCTTCATCTCAAACTTACTTTTCAAGAATTCCTTAGTAGTACTAATTATCCTCATATCCGTTCCAAACAACAGAATATCATCGACATACAGACATAAGACAATACTACTATCACCAATACTCTTGCTATAGACACACTTATCAAACTCATTAGTAACAAAGCCAAACGATGAGACAATTTTATCAAATTTATCATGCCACTGCTTAGGGGCTTGTTTCAGTCCATACAAGGACTTAACAAGTTTACAAACCTTTCTCTCATTGCCAGGGGCCTCAAAACCTTCAGGTTGATCCATATAGATTTCTTCCTCAAGATCGCCATGCAAGAAAGCGGTCTTAACATCCATCTGATGGATAGGAAGATCATATACAGAGGCCAATGCGATAAGCATTCGGATTGTAGTCATTCTAGCAACTGGCGAATAGGTATCGAAATAGTCTATTCCTTCCATTTGCTTGAATCCCTTAGCCACTAACCTAGCCTTAAACTTGTCAACGGTTCCATCCGGTTTCAGTTTCCTTTTGAAGACCCACTTACATCCTATCGTGCTACAACCAGGAGGGAGATCGACCAATTCCCATGTCCCATTAGAGACAATAGAATCCATCTCACTCTTAACAGCATCCTTCCACTACTTGGCTTCGAAGTAGCCATAGCGACTTTGAAGGTTAGAGGATCACCCTCGACATTGTAAGTGATAAAATCATTTCCAAAGTCCTTGGTGGTCCTTGCCCTTTTACTCCTTCTTGGTTCAATCTCATCGTCGAATGAGTTGACTTGGAATCAACCCCCACATTTGTCGGCTCCTCTACTTGAGCGGGAATGGAATTAGTGGTCGGGTTAGATTCCTTAGGAAGTCCGTCCTTCATAGGAAACACATCCTCAAAAATGTTGCATCACGTAACTCAACTATAGAGTTCACATCTATGCCAGAAATTTCGAGATTTTATAATAAGAAATCTCAATGCATAACTTGTTTGAGAATAACCTATAAAAGATAGCATCAACGGTTTTAGGTCCAAGCTTTTCCTTTTATGTGCGGGTACAAGTACCTTTGCAAGGCACCCCCACACTTTTAAGTGTTTCAAGCTAGCCTGTCGACCTCTCCAAAGTTCAAACGGACTTTCATTTCTATGTTTAGGAGGGACTCTATTCAGAATATGGCAAGCCGTATTCAAAGCCTCTCCCCACATATATTTGGGCAGTCCAGAACTTATAAGCAAACTGTTAATCATATCAGTAAGGGTTCTATTCTTACGTTCAGCAACACCATTTGATTGAGGGGTGTAGGGAGGAGTCTCTTCATGTACTATTCCGTTTTCTTGGCAATAATACATGAAGGGGTTAGACTCATATTCACCTCCTCTATCAGACCTTAACCGTTTAAGTTTCTTGCCGGTTTGTGTTTCTGCTTCGTTCTTAAATATAATGAATTTATCTAATGCTTCATCCTTAGAATTAAGCAAATAGACATAACAGTATCTACTAGCATCATCAATAAAGGTGAGAAAGTATTTCTTTTTGTCTTTTGTCAACACGCCATTAAATTCACAAATATCAGTATGAACTAAATCTAGAATTTCATAATTTCTCACAACCGACTTAAACGGACCTTTTGTAGATTTAGCTTCAACACATACATGACACTTAGAATTCTTATCAATAGCATGTTTAGGAATAATATCTAAGTTCATCATTCTTTTCACAGAATCATAGTTAATATGTCCTAAACGAACATGCCAAACATTTGAAGATTCAATGGAATAAGAAACATGATAATCAATAGAACTAAAATTATTGTGCGAACAAACATCAGTTTCAACTCTAATTTTAAATAAACCATCCGAGGAATAACCTTTCCCCACAAAACTACCAGAATCCAAAATTATAACCTTATTACATTTAAATGAAATCTCAAATCCTTCCCTAACTAGACTAGAACCACTAATAATGTTGCGACGAATATCAGGAACGTGATACACTCAATGCAAGGTAAGAATGCGCCCATTGGGAAACCTCAGGTCCACGCGTCCAGTCCCAAGCACCTTTGCAGCACTAGAGTTCCCCATCGTCACTGATCTACCACGCTCAGGCTGGTAAGACACAAATAGCAATTTATCAGCACAAACGTGCACATTTTCCCCTGTGTCAACTAGCCACTCGTTGGGTTTATAGACAGTAAAGATTTCAGGATAAGAAGTTACATACTTTGTAACATTGCAGGTCAGAGCGTCAACTCCAGGTGCGTCAGAGTCAGGATCATCATAATCCTTCGGACCCAACACCATGTTGACGGCGGGATGGTCATCGACGAGAGGCTTGTGGTCCTTTTCCTTTCTTGGACGGGCGAGTCCCTAGAAAAGTGTCCACCTTCTCCACAATTCCAGCAGTTACGTTTTGCTCTTGGCTTCCTAAAGTTATTTTCTTAACTTTAAGTTTATCATGGTTTTCTTTATCCTTAGAAGTTTTCACACCTTTTCCTTTAAACTTGCTTTTCCGGTTATCATATTAGCGGCGGCCTCCACAGGTACGCTAGGTTGGTTACCATTATGCACCTCTGAATCGCAATTGCATTCATCAATTCATTGAGTGTCAAGTTTCCAAGAGTCGATGCTTGAGGGTCATACCGAATTCCCCCAAGATCGAGGAAACTTCTCAATGATAGCCATGACAACGAACTTATCAGGAAGTCCCATGTCAACATCCTTGAGTGACTGCAAAATGATTTGGAGTTCGTGCACTTGGTCGGTAACCGACTTTCCCTCACTCATGTGATAATTCAGGAACTTTCCCACATGGTACTTTTCCACACCGGAGTCATCGTTGCTGTACTTCGTGGAAAGCGTTTCCCACAGTGACGCGGCGGTGAGAGGAGCGAGCAATAAACATCAAAGAGTGCATTCGACAAAGGCGACGGCAGAATGCATCCTCGAACAACATCATCCTGCTCCTTCCACAGTTTAACAGCAGCCACATTAACTGGATCATCACCATTCAGAGCGGGACATTTGGATGTCAGCATACCAGACATGCCCTTAATTGACAGCCAGATCTTCATGCGTTCAGACCAACACTTGAAGTTCTTACCACCAAACTTCTCCGGAAGATCGGAGGTGTCAACTAGGGACTTAAAGGGAGAGCTAGAGGAACCACCAGACATGATCAAATAAAATATTTTTTTCTCTTAGACTGTTGGAAATTAAATTAATAAGCACCACAGATTAAACAACAATTTAATCAACAGTAGGGGATTTTATTGATCAAGTCAAACGTACCAATTAAGCCAATAGCAAAACCGAAAGCCACGGAACAGGATCAGGAAAAACAGACAGAAACAATAAAACAAACGGTTAGAAAACTTATCGTGATTTGATCGAGTCGCCTTAGGAAGACTGTCCTAAGAGAAAAATTGCCCCCAATTGGTGCAACTCAGGTACAGGCAAATTTCTCCGAGGATAAAACGATCACGGATTACGTACCACACAATAGCACACAGGTAGGTAATCACCGGCGGTCCTATCTCAATCGCCTTGAATCTCACGAACAAATCTCTATGAACGGGAGTGATTGATCAATGAATAAAAGCAAGAGAATTGTGTTTCTCTTCAATATTCATGTACCAAAAATGGCTGGGAGGAAGAGAGTATTTATACATGTGGTAAAAATTAGGTTTAAGGCTTAATTTAGACCTAAAAACCTGATTTAATTCGGCCCAGGATTTCACCATCCCGTCACAAGCGCGACCGCCCTAGGGGCATGCGCGACCGCGCTCAAGGTCAGACAGATTGGGTGGAGCTACGGTAGAGAAGCGCGGCCGCCCTCATGGCTTAGCGCGGCCGCTCTCGAAGGCAGTAACTCCGACGTGAAATTCCTCCTTGCCAAGTTCAATACAAGCCAATTATCCTCCAAGGCAATATGACTATGAACTTAAACACCACATATGCAAATATTCCAACGTTATTTGCACTCAAATTTCTCATTAATTTAAATGTCATATGCAGTATTATATTATATTGCATTTTATATGATATTTAAAATTTATGATACTGAAATTACCCGGATTTTGCGCGCGGCAAAAGCGGTTGTCTTTCGCGGAGGGTTGGTGTCTGAGACCTCGCTTCATGGGAAGGAACAAAATGAGGAGTCGCCACGCGGTTTTTGTATTTTGAGCCCAAACGTTGAGAAACGGCTATTGTGAAAAGGTGTCATTTTTATTGGTAGCAAAAACTTAGGAAAAGGCTTTTTTGAAAAAGGGGATCATTTTTATTGGCAGCAAAAATGAGTAAAAAGCTTTTTTGTACCAGAGATTGTTAGGTTCGGAGGTCAAGTTACGTTTCGGGTAGAGTATGACGAGATCGCCCGAAACGCCTCGCATGACGAGTCTTTCTACCTTTCTCGAAATCGTGTGTGTGTGTGTGTGTGTGTTTTGAAATGGGGGCTTGAATGACAAGCTTAATCTTGGTTTGAATGACAAACGTTGATTAGGTGACTTTGTTTGAAAAGACGAGCGTTTGAATGACAAACGTCGGTTTGAGTTTGAAATGAGCGTTTGCGTGGCAAACGTCGACTTTGAGCCATACGAGTCATTGTTAACGATTTTTACGGGAAAAATGCGTATTAAATGATTTTTAAGTGTCAAATGGCGGCTTTGAGTTTGAAGATGAGCATTCGGAGGCCGAACGTCATTTCGCGTTTTGAAAGAGAGTTCGACGGACGAACTCCGGTTTTGAACCGGGCATTACATTGTTAACGATTTTTACGGGAAAAATATGTATTAAATGACATGCGATCAACGAATCGGGTTGCGACTCGGACTTTGAAAAGTAAATACTATCACAATCCAAACGGATCGGACTTGTAAATGACAGTATTTAAAGCGGTGTCAACGGAATCAAACGATCCGGATTCGTAAATGACGATCAACGAGGCCAAACGGCTCGGAATTGTAAAGGACGATCAACGAGGCCAAACGGCTCGGAATTGTAAATGACGATCAACGAGGCCAAACGGCTCGGAATTGTAAATGACGATCAACGAGGCCAAACGGCTCGGAATTGTAAATGACGATCAACGAGGCCAAACGGCTCGGAATTGTAAATGACATGAAAGTAAACGGAACGGGGTCGGAACGCCGTTTTAACCCGTGATTACTTCTCTTACGGAAAGAGAAGAGGATCAAGGGGCTAAAACGTATCAGACCCCATTAGACAGAGGCGTCTACATTTTGATAACGGACGTTCGAAACAGTTATAGCGACTGGCGCGTAAACCGAGACGGAACGGAAGATTTAGAGAGAGGGAGTTATACCTATGGCTAGGGTCGACTCCTTTGGCTCGGGAGGTGTGTACGGGACACGGAAAGTGATTCGAAAGGTTGTTTCGAAGTTGTAGGGTGCGTATTTGATCGAAATACAAAGGTTTCACGCGAATCGAGACAAAACGAGAGCTCGGGAAGGGTGAAAACCAGTTTGGACCGTGGGGTGGTGATTTTTTGGTGTCAAAAAATCCTTTTTCTTGCCTTTGACAGCAACTTCTATTTATAGGGTGAAAATTGCAGTAGGAGTCCGGCCGGACTTGACCGAATTTCGTGGGTTTTGGGAATTTTGGAAATACGGGGACTTCTTGGCAATTTCGGGAAAAGTGCACGGTGAGTCCCCGGACTTGGCTTGCAAACCAGGGGGCATTTTGGTCTTTTCCCTACGAAATTGATTAAAGGGTGACTAGAGGGAGGTGGCATGGCTGCCACGTGCCCTCTGAGTCACCACCGAGGTGGGATTTTGTCCCTCGGTCCCGGTTTTGTCCGTTTTTAAAATAACGATCAGGAAATGTCAGAAACGCCCGGAAAGTGCCGGAAAATGCGTTTTTCGGAAAAAGCCATACTTTTACGTGAGATGTCACGTGCTAAGTACGGTTCGACGTCGGGATGCAGGCGCCGGGGACGTCTCGTTGGCACAGCGGGAGTTTAACGAGTTCGGTTAACACTGGAGCGGAGCAGTTAACGGATTTCTGGTTAACTTTCTCGACGAGTTTGGACGATCGGGATTTGGGTACTTACAGTTAGACCCTCGCCGACGTCTCCTCCGAAGGAGGTGGGGTCGTTGAAAAGATAAGGATCCAAATCGGGATGCCTTACTTTGAAGGAGACACGGGCGGTGTTGCCGGACCCTTAGCGAAAAGGATTCCTACGTATCCCGAGCGGGAATCAAGCCGATCGTAGTTCGAAAAGGGGCAAGGGCCGCGCATGGGGACCTTGACCTCGAGCGAGACTGTTAGGAGGCGTCTAAACTGGATGAGACCATTCGCGAGTACTGTACTGAATGGAGACTGTGGGGAGGCGTCCGAACACAGGACTTCGAAACCTTCAAGGGCGTGTGGCGCCTCAAACCGGAGTTGCGATGTTGACGAGGGCTTTCGTGCCTTGGAGTCTTGGGCTTATTCTTTGTTGCCGGTTTTATCCTGCAGGGATGAGCGTTCGGGCTTACTTGGATGGCCGAAGAGGGATTGTTGCAAGGCGTTCGTGCCTTGGGGTTCGGGCTTATTGTTGCCGAGAGAGATGACTGTTTGCAAGCGTTCGTACCTTGGGGTTCGAGCTTATCATTGCGGAGATGACTATTTGCAAGGCGTTCGTACCTTGGGGTTCGGGCTTATTGCTGCGGAGAGATGATCATTTGCAAGGCGTTCGCAGGGTTCGGGCTTATTCTTTGGAGATGACTATTTGCGAAGGCGTTCGTACCTTGGGGTTCTGAATTCGGAGATGATCTGACCGCGAAGGTCTCGATTGAGTTGAAATCGGACCGTGAAAGGTCGCGATTGAGAATTGGAATCGGACCGTGAAAGGTCGCGATTGAGAATTGAAATCGGACCGTGAAAGGTCACACGAGGATTGAAATCGACCGTGAAAGGTCGCGAATAAGGACCGTGGAAAGGTCACGATTGAGATTGAAATCGGACCGTGAAAGGTCGCGATTGAGATTGAAATCGGACCGTGAAAGGTCGCGATCAGGATTGAAATCGGACCGTGAAAGGTCGCGAGAGTTAGAATGGTGAGGACCATTTAAATTTTAACGCTTCTGGGAGACGGAATCGTAACTAAATGAAACCGGAGATATGGTTGAACGCTTGAATGTCAAACGCCAATCGGATCAATTTAACGCTGAGACGAGCGCTAGTGAAAACTAATCGGGAATTTAACGTCGAGACGAGCGTAGTGAGAACTAATCGGGAATTTAACGCTCGAGACGGCGAATGAGAACATGGTTCGGGAGACGCAGCGTTAGTGAAAACTAATCGGGAATTTAACGTTCGGAGACGAGCATTATGAGAACTAATCGGGAATTTAACGTCTCGGAGACGAGCGTTAGTGAGAACTAATCGGGAATTTAACGTCTGGAGACGAGCGCATGGAAAACTAATCGGGAATTTAACGTTCTGGAGACGAGCGTAGTGAAAACTAATCGGGAATTTAACGTTCTGGAGACGAGCGCAAGTGAGAACTAATCGGGAATTTAACGTCTGAGACGAGCGTTAGTGAGAACTAATCGGGAATTTAACGTCTGGAGACGAGCGTTAGTGAAAACTAATCGGGAATTTAACGTCTGAGACGAGCGTTAGTGAAAACTAATCGGGAATTTAACGTCTGAGACGAGCGTTAGTGAAAACTAATCGGGAATTTAACGTCTGGAGACGAGCGTTAGTGAAAACTAATCGGGAATTTAACGCCTGGAGACGAGCGTTAGTGAAAACTAACCGGGAATTATCCTCGGGGATAGGGCGTTAGAAATGTCTAATCGGGGAAATTTTACACTTTCGGGGCCAAAAGTGGTAAAATTGGAATTGCCAAAAGCCGAGGGGCAAAAGGGGCAAAAATTATTCAGTGCGCAAGAGTCCGGCCGGACTTTTACTGTTTTTCCAGAAACTTTTTAAATGCCGAGGCTGGGGAAGAAAATGGCCATTTTCTTCCATTGTTGCCGGCGAGAGAGGAGAGAAAAGAGAGAGAAATCCAACCCAAATTGCAAGGTTTGCTCGAATTTGTGAGGGAAAATCGCTATGGAGGGTGAAGGAGGACCAATGGCTCGCCACGGAAGGACCGACGACGAAAGAACTCGATTGGTTCGGACCATTCGAACCACCACTCTTCCATTGAATCCGGCGGAGTTTTATCCGGCGAGGGACCGCCACAACTCCAAGGGAGGGATCGAAAGACACGTAAGTTCCCTACAAATTCCATTAATTTCAAGAATGTGCATTCTTTAAATGTTAGAAATTTGTTAGGAATTTACTTAGGGATTTTGGTGCCCGATTTGGGGCTTTTGACTTTGCTATGAATCGTTGTCGAAATTGACTAGGACGTAGTTCAATTGACATCATGGGTAGATGACATAAAAATTTTGGTTGCAAAATTCCATGTCTAAATGCATTTTCCAAAATTAAAGTAACTTTAATTCGGGACGGAGCGAAATTTTCGAAAAATTCGAAAGAATTTGAAAGTTCCGGATTCGACGGAGTTTTCGAAATGATTTTGAAAGTTCCGGATTCGACAGATTCGACGGAGTTTTCGAAATGATTTTGAAAGTTCCGGATTCGACGGAGTTTTCGAAAGATTTTGAAAGTTCCGGATTCGACGGAGTTTTCGAAAGATTTTGAAAGTTCCGGATTCGACGGAGTTTTCGAAAGATTTTGAAAGTTCCGGATTCGACGGAGTTTTCGAAATGATTTTGAATATACGTAGGAAATGAATGAGAACTGTATCCGCATTGCATCCTTTGACATGCGTTGTTGCATTTTGTTGACGTTGCTTCGTCTTGTTTGTCTCAGGGGACAGGATGGTTGATACCCACAACCGTAAGAGTCGGGGTGCCTTTGAGGCAGCAGGTGCATTGTGGGGCCTTATCCCTGACGTGGCCCGAGAGGGAGAGAGGAGTCCACGACACCGGTGATTGACTCCGGCCGGGCCGGGTTTATCGGGCCGTAGCCGCGAAACCCGATACGCCGAGGGGCAGTCCACGTATGTCGCGCCGAGCGAGTACCGGTGGGATACGACCCACACTTTCCATTTCGATGGGGAGGCGACGGTGACTCCCACGGATTTTGCCGCTATCACCGGGTTGCCGACTTATGGCAACGCGCCGGTGTGGGTTGATGGTTACACCCCTGAGCGCTTGTCCTGGCCGCTGGGTTTCGATATTACCGATGCCAGGGGCTTAGGCATTCGGCATGTGCCGATGGAGCATCACTTGAGGGCGGGTGTCGCCGATTATCCGGGCCGGGTCCTCGAGGATGACCGCGGAGCGTCCGGCTCGAGGGTTCCTTTGGTTTGCGCCGTCGCCGACCTTGTTCCCGACTTCCGACACGTCTTGTCACTTCCTCTCGCTCGGGTCGCCGATGCATCCGGGATGCCGTGAGGGGGTTTGCGTGGGGGAGGCCGGACCGGCCGAGCTCTACCATTCCCCGGACAGTTCTCGCGGGAGAGGAGCACTCATTTAGCCGCTTTACGCCCGTCTTGGATGTAAGTTTACGTGCTTTTTCTCTTCCTTGCCTCTTTTATGTACTCGTATGTATCCGCTTTGTAGCCGACATAACTTTCCATTCTCTCGGTGTCCGGTGCTACGAGGTGTTCGTCCGTTGTGCTTGGGACGTCAAGGAGCCGTACCGTCCCTCGTTCCCCGCCTCGCCGGTTTGGCGTAAGAAGGCGAAGAGGGCGGTCTCTTCGAGGGTTGGCACTCGAGTGTCATACGAGGAGATATCTCCGGCGCCGAACCCGGAGTTCTCCGAGAGGATCCACCTGACCCGGTGGAGCAGTGTTGATCATGTCGCGGTGCAGATTGCCGCCGAGACTACACGGCGGCGAAGCTCCCGGTGGGACTTCACCGCGACGCCATGTATCTGGGGAGAGGGTGACCCGTCGCATAGGCAGTGGGTCTCTTCCATTGGTGCCTATGGATCCTCCTTCGTACATGCAAAGCATCCCCGGAGATGCCGATGGATGAGCCGGAGGGATACCTTCGTGGTGTGTATTTCATCGAGTACATCATAGCGGGGCCGCCTATGATGTTTTCTTGAGGATGAGGCCGAGGAGCCCACAGTGCAAAGATAGGGAGTGGCGAGGTCCCCGGAGGTCCTCGACATTTTCCCCGTCCCACGAGCTAGGCTAGCGTACGAGGGGCCGGACGGTTCGCGCAGCGACTTGTGATCCCACTCCGCTGAGCCGAGACCACGATACAGTGGCGGACCCCAATGCTTCGGTGAGCATCTTTTCCGATTTTCTCGCATTTGATAGTAGCATTCCGCACATGATGCATCCGTACTTTCGTTCGCTTCGATGATTTTCCCGGGTTCGCAGTATCCGGCCATACGTACAATGAGGCCACGAGGCCGGTGGACGGGTGGTCCGCCACGCCAGAGGCTCGTGGAGTTCATGCGGTGCAGCTCCTGAGGAGCGTGGACGTCCGCGATCGGGGGCCGTCTAGGCCGAGGGGTTCGCCCGCTCCCACACGGGTGGGGAGGACTTCACACGTGGGTTTGGCCGGTTCGCGGGCGGAACGGGCTGGATTGGGAGCTCCTTCTTCTCGCGCACTCGGGCGCGAGAGAGGGGAGTCCTCGAGTTCGCGTACCCGAGGAGGCCCTTTGCCTATTCCCTACGGGAGGAGTTCGGCGAGTTCCCGTTTGCGACAGATCCGGCAATGGCGGGCAAGACGTCGAGTGTACGGATGACGAGCAGACTCGAGTAGTCCCCTTTTTATCGCTTTCTTTCTTTATTATTTTGTTTAGACAAAATGCATGTATTTGTCAGAACAAATTTTGATTTGAAATGTATTTGCAAAAAGGCGCCCGTGGGGCGGAACTCCGTATTTCGCATATTTATTCTCGTGATCACCTTCAGCTATTTTCGGCAAATAAGCAAATAGGTTAATCAAAAATAAATAAAAAGGAGAAATGCATTAAAAATTGAACGGGTCAAAAATTAAGCATGTATGCACTAATTTTTAATTATTTGCACCGTTGCACGAGCCCTGGCGGAAGGGATATTGTCATTTGTTGAATGAAATCAAGGTGCACGCAGATTTCATAAGGGTGAACAGTGGCATGGTTTGGAAATGTTTCCAACTTTAAGGCACTGGCCGCAGAGTTGACCAAGTCAACCGCAGGGGAGTCCCACGACTTGAAATGAATTTCCGCATTCTTTAAATTGCAGCTTCACTTTGCAATTTGTAAGAACCGCGCATTGCTTTTGCTCATTCCGTCCGAGTTCTTTTCCATTTCTTAAGGTTTTCTTCACCTTCGACATGGCTCCTTTTCCCAAGTTATCGTCTCTGATGCAAGAGCGATATTTGGACAACTTTCGCCGTGGGTACGGAACCACACGAGGCGTAACAAAAGGTTTTTCGAAGGTCGTTACTGGATTAAATCTGTTTGGGCTTCAAGGAGCTCATGCCGATTGGGACCTTTTGAGAGCAAATGCCTCTGGCTTCCGGGGACGTAAGGAGGAATGTGTACAGCTTTTCGTACAACGAAGTCACTCCTACGTTTGAAGATTTCCGGCCATTTCTGGGAGGACCCGAGACGGAACAGCCTAGTTCTTCAGCATGCCGGTGGCATGGCCACCGCTGAGAAGCTAGTGTCTTTGCTGGGTATCTCTACTGAGAAGCATACGGGATGCCGATACAGATACCGATTACGTTGACATTTCGGGACCGCCCGAAAGATTTGCCTGAGCCGAGGGGAGCGTCTTTGCGTGGGACGCGTTTGCTCGTGTGTGATTGCTACTTTGTTCACATTCACGTCTTCGGGTGTGTGCCATCACAAAGGTAATCGGACTCGGTGAGGCAAAGGCCGGAGTGGAGGAGACATCGTGCCATTGGGTCTTGGGCGAGACGTTCCTCGGGCATAGCCGGATGGCGACCGGTAGCCGATACATGTGGGGAGGGAGTCCCGCTATGCCGACCATGTGGTTGAGGGAGAGGCCGCAGATGATGCCCGAGGTGCCAATGTCCCCGCGACGCTGGGTCTTTCTCGCGACGTCCTTCCGGTGATAGGGGTAATCAGCCGAGCCGGAGCTCGATGGCCGTACTTGGCACGCATCACTTGCGATGGTGGGTTCCCCATTGGAAGTTACGTACTTGTAGGACCGCTCAGAGGGTCTCGTTGATCGTCGAGTGCCGGGCCGTCTCGCACGTCTTTCTATATTCCATCATTGGTTCTCGCGGCAAGCACGGGCCGGAGCAGTATGCCACCGACCGATCCGAGTTATGCCGCTACCTTGAGGTGGGATCTCGCGGATGGAGGATCCTTCGACGCCGTTGCCGGTCACCCGGTGGTGGCAATACACGTCCCTTTCCCGCCAGGTTCTCTTTCACCGAGAGAGGGCACCGTTCGTCGACGCAAAGATTCGGACCGGGTACGAAGAGTGTATGGGGGAGACACGATGGCTATCTTGTGGAGACGGAGTGAGCCGCTGGGTGCCGATCACCCGGACGCTCGACATTGAGGAGGACAGAGGCGAGGGCTAACCCCGGGAATCGTATCGGCGACGCCATGGCCGATTATGTGGCAAGCGCCGACGGAGGCCAATCAAAGCACCGCGATGATGGCTCGAAGCGAGGCGGCTCGAGACAGAGCTAGAGAAAGGACTCGTATTGACACCACAGATTGACGGAGGCGTCGGAAGAGTCCCCGAGCCAGTAGAAGGCCTACCGGAATATTTCCCGCGAAGGTGAAGAACACTCACGGGGAAAAGGGAAAGGGAAGAAGGATGAAGGACCTAGTACGGGAAACTAGGTTGACCTTACCGTCCGTAGTATCCACCCACTGTCATTGCGCATACATTAATTGATTAATGTTTTATTGTAGTTTTGCTAGCGTGTAGCGAGTCAAGAGTTGACCGTGCTTGAACTCATCAAAGAATGTTTTAACCGTTATGAATTTGTAGGTTAAATGAAAAGAGTTTTCAAACACAAGCAATTGATGCTTATTGTATTTTTTTGTTTTTTAGACCGAACCAAAGATGGCCGCCTACGTTCCCTTTTTACAACTGGACTAAGGGGCTCAGTCACCGTAGTTCGACACTTTAGGTGAATTTGAGAAAAACCAAGACAAAAGAAGTGCGACTCGTTTTTTACCTCGGATCATTAGCGGGAATGTATCCAAATGGGTATTACTCTTTAGCACTTTAATTTACCGAGGGGGACGGTGTATGGGGAAGGTGAGTTGACTCGTGCTCTTCCTCAAACGAAGTATTCGCGGAGCTTGCTTCCGTTCACGGGGTTAACGAAAGGGTTTCCGTCCAAATCGCTAGCTTCATGGCTCCTCCGAGAAGATTCTTTGTACCACGAACGGTCCTATCCGTGCAGGCTCCCACTTTCCGAGGGGATTGGTCCGCGTAGGAGGTTTTTCCTTTAGCACCAAGTCACCTTCTCTCGATGTCTCTGATCTTGACTTTCTTGTCGAATGCTCGTGCCATTCCGCTCCGGTAGGCTCGAGTGTGTTCCATGGCTTTCAATCCGCGCCGTCGAGTAGAGCAAGTTCGTCGTGACGGCTCGTAGCCATTCGACTTCATTGACCCCGTTTTCCAAGAGGACTCTGAGGGATGGAATTTCCAATTCCACGGGTAACATTGCTTCCATTCCGTAGGTAAGTGCGAACCGAGTCTCCCCGTGGCGGTTCTCGACCGATGTCTCGGTATCCCTGCAGGGCTAGATGTAGCTTTTCGGGCGCCTCCCGACCTCTCGGTGGTCATCTTTCCGATTATCATGGCGAGAGTCTTGTTGGCCGCCTCTACCGCACCATTGGTTTGTGGTCCGTAGGAGAAGACTCCGTGACGTGTGACTCGAATTCGGCCGCAGTTGGTCACAATTTCCTTCGAAGTGAGTCCCATTGTCTGGAGATGATCTCATTGGGCACTCCGTATCGGCACATGATGTTCTCTCTGATGAACTCGGCCACCTTCCTAGAATTCAAGACCTTGTACGATCCGGCTTCTACCCATTTGGTGAAGTAGTCGATCGCGACTAAAATGAACTCGTGACCATTGCTCCTCGGAGGAGTGATCTTGCCGATGACGTCGATTCCCCATGTGGCGAAAGGCCACGGCGTAGTCATGCAAGAGAGTTCGTGGAGGAGGGATGTGATTGAGGTTGGAAAACCGTTGACATTTGTCGCAGCCTTCTGACGAACCGGATGCGCCTGCTTTCCATTGATATCCAATAGTATCCCATACGGAGAATGATCTCGTGTCAATGCTCGGCGCTCATGCGCGCGGACCGCAGTTCCGTGTGGAACTTCGTTCATTAGCTCGCCGGCTTTTTCTTTGTTTACACACCGAAGGAGTGGCCTCGTGGCGCTTCTTGTACAACATACCCCTTAATGACGAAATGGGATGCCAGCGTTTTAATGCCATCATGTTTTTGGCTTTGATCCCTTCTTTGTATTTTCCATCTTCATTTGTGAAGGAAGCTTCTCCGCTTTGGAGGTACCGGTAAATTTGATTGTACCAGTGGTTCGTCGATCGTTTCGTTTCTTTTTCGATCTCACAAAGAATAGGCGGGTGTTTCCCGTCCGCCTATTCTCGAGGGGTTTTACCGCTTTCCCTCGGGAATTTCGACAAGAGAGGCGAGGGTTGCTGTGGCGCTCGCGAAGCGGTTCCTCGTCTCTGGCAAATAGTGAAAAGAGATGTCCTTGAACCGAGCAATGAGCTCCTCCATGTACGCGTGGTACTTCGAAGGCCGTAATCTACCGTCTTCCATTTGTTGGATACTTGATTGATGATCAATGCCGAGTCTCCATATACATCCAGCCCCGAGATGTTGCGCCGAGGGCGGCTTCCAAACTCGCCGCACAAGCCAGATTCTCGCCGCATTGCTGGTTGCTTCAAAATTCAGCTTGACGGCTATGGGAGTATGCTCGCCCTGGGATCGACAAGGAGCATTCCAATGCCATTCCCCTTCTTGTTGGCTGCCCCATCGAAGAAGAGTTGCCGCCGGTTTGCGCCGTCAAGTGAAAAGATTCCGTCGTCCGGAAATTGCGGATCGTGACCCTTAGGTTCACCGCCGGGAAGTCGGCAAGCCGATCTCGCCATTACTCGCCCTTTGTTGATTTTCTTACCATGTACTTGATGTCGAACTCACCAGAAGAATGACCACTGGCTAGCCGCATCGATGTGGACGGCTTGTCAAAGAGATATCTGACGGGGTCCACTTTGGAGACCAGAGCACCGAATGCGACCGCATGTAGTGTTTCAGCTTCCGACTACCCATACCAAGGCGGTACAGTTTTCTCCGATGCCGAGTAGCCGAGTTCACTTCCTTGAAGCTTTGCCACGAAGTAGATTGCATGCTCAACCTTGGAATCTTTCTCGTTCTGTGCTGCGCATTGCCCGATAGACGTGTCCGTTACCGTCGATACATGAGTAGTGGCTTGTCTTCGTGTGGCGGGCACGTAATTGGGGGATTAACCAAGTAGGTCTTGATTTTCTCGAAAGCCGTTTGGCACTCTGAGTCCCATTTGATGTCGGCATTCTTTTTCATCGCTTTGAACATGGGCTCGCAGAGAGATGTCAACTCGGTTGATGAAGCGACCGATGTATCGAAGTCTTCCCATGAAGCTCTTCACTTCGTCGTGGTTTGAGGCGGCTTCATGTCGATGATGGCCTTGATTTTCCCGGGATCGGCTTCGATACCTCTTTCGTAACCACGTACCCCAAGCACCTTGCCGCGCTGACGCCGAAGGTGCACTTTGCCGGTTCAACCTCATGGAGTGTTTTCTTCGAGTCCCGTTGAAGAACTTCCTCGTATCCGTCATGTGCCGCATGTCCGATCCCTCGAGTGGATGATCATGTCGTCGACATATACTTCGATTTCTTTGTGAATCATGTCATGGAAGAGGGTCGCTGCAGCCCGCCGGTAAGTAGCCCCGCCGTTTCTTAGACCGAACGGCATGACCGTGTAACGCATGTCCCCCATGGAGTGGTGAAGGCAAGCCTTGGCCTCGATCCTCCTGACATCTTGACCGGTCAGATCCAAAGAAACCCGTCCACGAAGGACTTTACTTCGAAATTTGCCGTGGTGTCGACCAAAGCATGTCGATGTTAGGCAATGGGAAATCATCCTTAGGGCCGGCCTTGTTGAGATCCCGAAAATCCACGCAAAGATCCGACCTTTCCGTTGGCCTTCGTGACCGTCACGATGTCGGAGAGCCAAGTCGGGTACTCAATCACTCGATGAAACCAACTCTGAGCATTTTCTCAATTTCTTCTTTAACTTGCAAGGACCACTCCGCTTCGATCTTGGCGCAGCTTCTGTTTCGACAAAGTGCTCGATTCGGGATCCAGGGAATTCTCCGTGCTCCACGATTGAGGGATCGAGTCCCGGCATGTCCCGATATGACCAGGCGAACACGTCAACATACTCCCTGAGGAGGCTTATCAGTGGCTTCCTTTTCGCATCGGCGAAGAAACCGCCCACTTGTGTCTCTTTAGGCTCTCGCAGACCGACCCCAGTGTTCACTTTCGTCATAACCTCTTCTGCAGCTTGGGCCCTTGTCCTCTTGGTCAACTACACGCTCGAGAACTTCTTTAATGTATTGTTTGCTTAATGTGTCTCGCTTCTTTATCAATTGAGTTATTAACGTCTTTTAAGTTGTTTGTTAACTTATCGCTTGTTAAAGTGGCAATGAGAGGATACTCCGAAAGGTCGACTTTTCATTACACAAGAACGGGAATACATGATTGGCTACAACATTATAGTCCTCCGCGTAAGGCCGCTGGATGACTCGAGGATCGGACTCGACAAGGACTCGACTCAAAGGGTTTGAGACCGGGTTTAGGGAGATGTGGGTGCGGGCCCACCTTGTCTTCCATTTCGCCCGGCTTGCCCTCGGTCCGTGAAAGTTACCCAATTCTTCAAGTGGCATTGGGCTGGATGCTTCGAGGAGGGTGCGGATCGAGAGGCTTGGCTCCCGCCGTCCCTATCATGGCGATCATGTCATGCCGTGTCAAGCCCCGCCGATCAAGTTGGGCAACCCATGACTTCTTCAAACGCACTGTAGAGCCGGTCCACCGAGAGCGTCTTCTATGAATTCCCGGTTCCTTCGCTTTGGATTTACCGTCTCGAATGTGGCCTCTGCGGCCGATCCGAACAACTTGTTTCCTGCATGGAGAGTACCTTGAGTTGCTCCTCCAAGTCCGGGATTCCCTTGAATGTGTACTCAGCCGGATCATAAAGTGCAACTTGGTCCAGTGTAGAGCCGTGATGTCGAGGAACGCTCCCCTTATCGGATTAGCTTGAGTCCTCTCAAACGCTGAGGTCCCGTGCTAGCCGTTCCATTCTCGTCCGTAGTCTTGGTGCCGACTATCCTCGGCTTCTTTCTCATCTTCATCAGCCTCCACCGCCGGCCCCCGCTTCGCCTCCGCTGCCGGTCGCCCGCCATTGCTGCTTCCCTTGTCGGTTCCCTCGCCGCTTCGGCTTCCCTCGGTGAAGTAAATGAGCGAGGTCAAAGCCGTAAGGTCGGAGATTGGGTGTGCCGTCTGAGGTTCCCCTTTGTGGGCCGCTCGCCTTGGTGCGGGCGAGCCTTTGTCTTCCTTGATGTCACCGGTGTTGGCATCGTAGCCAAGCCCCCGGACTGCGTGGTGTGGTCCTTGACTTCAATAACTTGGTGGCCGGCCTTGCAGCCTCTTTGCCGAGCCCCGCCCCGGGATGAAGTTCATGAAGTTTCATCATCCTCATGGCGGGAGGAATCTCGATCGTGAGACAAAGGGGAAGGTCCACGTTGCATATTTGGATCTTGGAGGTCTCCAAGAGTGAATCCGCTAATGGCATGTCATCATTATGCTTGATTTCCAAGACCGGAATGTCGTTGGTGCCGGTCCCCTCGGTGGTGACACCGTCGCCGTAGATCCGTGGTTAGCCGTTGCCTTGCATGAACTTGAGGCACCGGTGAAGGGTGGATGCCACGCCATTGATTTGATGCAGCTGTGGGACGCCCAGATGGCCGTGGAAAGTGATTGGAATGTCCAACACTTGGAATTCGGTGGGGATCACCCGCCGCCGAACCAGATGTTAAGAGTAGCAACCCCGAGAACTCAGACGGAAGTAGAGTCATAGGCCTCGGCAGTGTGGACTCGAAGGCTTAAGATCCGTGGGCTTGATGTCAAGGTGTCCATCATCTTGGCGGGCAAGACATTCATTCCTAACCTCCGTCTACCAACACGCGAGGAAGACGACGCTCGTCCACTGACTCCGTGGATGAAAGCGGCTCATTTGTGGATCGCCCCAAATTTTGGAAGGTCCAAATCTGTGAAGGTGATAATGTTGCCATAGTGGATGTTACCAATCATCCGAATGACTTCATCTCGGGGTCAAGCGTCCACGGGGACCATGGTACGGGCCAAGACTTTCCTCTAGCTTGAGCTTGTGAGGATAAAGAGGAGGTGAGCAGAGACCAAAGTGGAAATGTTCGCCCGAGTCTCGCTTGAGCCGAGTGAGGATCGGGTCCTCTTTCAAGGAACTTGCGTCTCGGCGGGCCGGCCGGACCGCACTCGGCTCCGCTTCGGCTTTTTGGTGGCCTTAGGTGGTAATGCATGGATTTGACCCGATCGGGTTAGAACGCCGACATCGCCTGGGTCCCTTCGAACAGCCGCCCGAGTTGAGCCATAGTTAGGAGGAGGATTCCTCGTGAAGCATAGTGTGGCCACGCGTCTTCCCTCAACTCATTGATTGTGGATGAATTCCCTGAGCTTCGGCAAACTGACGGATTCTCGTCCCAGGATACCGGCTTGGGTGCCTCTCGCGGGAGGTAGCCTACAGCTTTGACGTAGCCGTTCGAATGTCGTGCACAAATGCTGATTGCCTCGAACCGAACCGCGCGGCCGGACCCTCCGGGGAGGTTGGAGAGTTCTCGCCTCAAACGAACGGTCTCCTTGATCTCTTCACGGTATATCGCGTTCCTTTCCTTCACGAGCATACTCAGTAAGGGCCTGGAGTTTGGTCCGGCGATACTCGTGGTTGGCTAGTTTTCCTCCACTCGGGCCCAGACAACCTTCTTGCAAGCGGAGCTCGCGTCGAGAGTTAATGCCTGCGTTTCTTCCCATGTGAGAATAGCTGTGCTTCCTTGAACCGCGTGCGGCGCCTAGGTAAACTTCCATCGGGGAGAGTTTTCTTCTTTGCTTTATCTCGAGTGGCGGGTATGTCGGAAGGTGAGTACACGGCTTCCCGAACATCTCGCCCATGTGACTCGGTTGCCGTCCCAGCTTGATCGCTTCGTAAATGAAGGCCGTAGATTGTGGAATTTCCCCGAGTAGTTGCTCGAGACGAATTTCCATCCTCCTCCCCGTTTTTAAATAGACCTTCCTCCCCGAGTTGGCCTTTCACCTTGAGTGCGGAGATGATCCGTTCCCATCCTCCCAGACCCTCGGGAGTCCGGTTTTGTTGACTTCATGCCCGGCTTGGAAGAGAATGGTTTCATCGTCTTCGTCGTCGTTTTCACAGCAGAACTTGCTTTCCTCGGGAAGGTAAGCGCCGGGATTGGGTTCCGCCGTGTCGTTCCATCTCCTAGGTCATCGGGACCGTTGACCACCCTCGGTTGGCAAAGGGGCTGGATGAGAACAGACGGTAGTCCGGGAAGTTGCCATGGGCAAAACTCCCGAGGTCGAACCGGTCTAGAGTGGCCTCTAGCTTTCGTCCGAAGCCGCCCGTGACACTTTAAGGGCTTGGTCCCCGTAGGTCTTTCGAGCTTGGTCTTCGTCCCAAAGACGACTTTCTTGAGCGGCTAGCTCCATGAGAGCTTTCCTTGCGAGACCTAGGCGGTCTCCGTAGGTGCGCATCGTACGGCTAGTGTCCGTAACCGTGATTACATTCAAATCGCCGAATGGCGGGAACACTTGGATTACATTGACGAAGGAAGTCACCGGGACATTCCATGCGTCCTTCCTTAATCTCGATCACCAAGAAGTTTGCCCATATCTCGCTGATTGACCCCACCGGGGTATTGGAATTCGCAATGTTGACGGTCTCGTGATCTCGCTCGATCGCCAAGTCTATCAAAGCTAGCGGTCGATTGGCGGGATGTCCGAGTCCTGGGCACGTGACGACCGGGAGTAGAATCGGCGAAGCATGTTGATGCCGAGGTGGTCATTTCTGTGTCGGAGGCGACTACGCCTTGCGGGGAAGACTTTCACGGATGTTTTTCGGGGTGGCCGGTGGAAGCGTTCCCGAGGATGATCTCGACTTGTAGCGGGGTGAGGAGCTTGGTCTCCCTTTGTTGCCACTTGGCCTCGGCGGCGCTTGAGGGTATAAGCTTGGCCGACGGCACGGGCCGGTTGCAGGCGGGGTGGTAATCGGAAGTAGGGATGAGCTACGAGCTCGCTTGGCTGTGCCTCGTTTACCATGAGCGAGCGGTCATCGAGGGTAACCTTGGTGTGGCAAGAATCGATAACAAGAACGGGGTCCTTGGCTTCATCGGGATACCGGAATAGATGATATTGACGAAGTCGTCGTCATTCACTTGATCGAGAGGATTCCTCGTTGCGTGAATCACGTGCTTCCAATTATCGGATAGGCATGCATGCGTGGACGTTGAGCTTGACAATTTCCATGGTATTGGAACCTTGGTCGTAGGTGACCTGATCGGAAGGAGTTCCGTCCTCAAGCGAGCATGTGAATGCGGAGGTCCGCTTGCGGGTGCCGCGTCCTCGACTCCGGAGAGTCCAGATTCATCGTCATCCGATCGCTCGATCCAGGTGTAGGGACGTATTGCGTCAGGTTGCGTTCTTTGGGCGGCTAGGAAAACATCATGCTCTTCGTTGGAGAAGAGGGGTGCGGCGGGAAGCTCCTCGTGGAGGACGTCCCATACAACTTCCATGCATTCATCACGAGAATGACGGTGTTTGTTGACCTTGATCACAAAAACCTCTTCACACAGGCGGGGCCGAGAGTTTGTTTGGAGAATGCGACGAATCTCCGATTGGAGACCGGGGGTTTATGTGCCCGTATCATGGCGATATTCAGCGTTTCCTTCCACCCGCCTCCAAGTGTTGGAAACGACAGTTGAACTTGATGTATCGGGTGGCCCGAGTGCACTTTGCTCGAGTACGTTTACATAGTTAGCATCTCAGGACTACGAGGGATTCTGATGAGATTTGCCCGGTAGTCCCTTGGTTGATTCGAAGGAGGTAACCCGGTGCACGAGTGCGGACACGTTTGGCTCTTGTCTCGGCTTCGTTTCCTATGAGAAGCTGTCCCCTCGGATGACTTCAAGATCTCACATCGGTTGAATGAACTTGACACATTGATGGAGAGTGGAAGCTATGGCCTTCATGTGGTGTAGCCAAGGGCGTCCCAAAAGAGCTGTGAACTCGGATGGAATGTCCATCACGTGGAATTTTGGTCGGCACCATTTCGGGTTTCGAACCAAAGTTCCAGAGTCACCTGCCCCCGTGATGGGACGAGACGAGTTGTCGTAGGCCTTGATAGTCCGAGTAGACGCGTATCAAATGGCTTCATGGATGCGGAGAGCTCGCATCATGCCGAGAGGGAGGACATTAGCACCTGACCCGTTATCTACCAATACTCCTAGGGAGTGATATGGTGTTGAGTTTGAGAGTGATGTACTGAGCTTCATTGTGCCCCGAGGCGTCTCTCGGTAAGTCTTCATCAGCAATGTGATCATGCCGCCATACGGGCGGGAGTCGTAGATCTCGTCTCTATCCCAGTAGAAGGAGAGTCATCCGGCCATCCGTTTCTGTCTTCCTCTTGCGAGGTAAAGCCTTTCTTTGGAACCTCAGGAGTATGTTGAGTTGCTGTGGCGGTTGCCGCCCTATGGTTAGCACATTGATCGAGAGTACGATGCCAAGGCGGCCTTGATCTTCCTTTACCTGGTCCAGGGCTCGGAAAAATTTGGACAAGTTGAATCTTGGGCGATCCGCGGAGGTTAGGAAGCTTCGACTTGCGATAAGACTATCAGATGCGAGGTATTCCAGGTGTTCCGAGTCCCAGATTAGTTTGCTTGGACTTTTCGGCTTTCCCACCCACAATACGCTCTAGGTTTGCATGGCTGGAGGCAAAGAGGGCCGGCTGGAGTACTGGTGCGTAGTAGTCGAACCTCCGGAGGGTTTCTCCAAGTGTACCTACTGTTGGTATCTCAGGCTTCGTATCTTTCTCTCGATTCTTGTTGAAGAGGATTTCTTCTTGTTTCCTCGGAGGATTGCTCCGGACGGTTTCTCGAGACTCGTACTCCCGTGCGAGGCGGAACGATCACAAACATCGTAGCCGATGTGAACATTAGAGGAGGATCCGATTGAAAGAGGCGGAGAAACCGGTTACGTGGCACACTTCTTGGCACCCACTCAATGGAATTCACGCCGTTATTATTCTGGAAGGGATTCCCGATCGTATTGGGCCCACAGGGCGCTCTAACTTGCCTTCTTCTATCAAGTTACGGATTTCGTATCGTAACCCCAAACGGTTGTCGGTGGTATGGCCGTGAATGCGATGGAAGGCGCGATATTTGCTCTTGTCCGCATTGGCTACGGGAACTTTGGGTTTGTAATTGGCCACGGGCTTAAGGAGACCCTCCTTGATTAACCCTTCCGGCATCTTGCTCGGTGGCATGTCCAACTTGTCGAAGTGTACGGTGCCGCATGAGTAGAACTGTTGCTTTGCGGGGCCCAGGTTTACATTACCCGATTGTTGTCCACGATGGGACGTAGTTGGCAGACGTATCTTTCCCTTTGCGGGGGCGGTGCGGGATTGAATGCGGTTGTTGAGCGAGTATACGTACGAGTGCGGTAGCCAACTTTTCCTTGAGATCCTTCTCGAGCTGTGAGCCGGCATTGACCATGGCCGGAGATGCAGGAAGAAATTGTGGTGATGAGAGTTACGATGGACGGTCTCAAGCAAGACTTGAAGATCCGCATCATTCGTCTTTGGAGAGTGGCTCCATGATTTCGGAGAGTTTCCGGCTCCATCTCTTGTAGGAATTCCCAACACTTTCATCCGCTTTACGCTCGGTGGTGATTAAGTCCTCGCGACTTGTTTCCCACTCTAAGTTGGATCTATACCGTTCCGGGAAGATGTTGCGACTGATCCGTTCCAGTGTGGCGATCCGCGAGCTTGACCCTCGAAACCATCGTAACGCAGCGAGCTTTTGAGCGTATCTTGGAAGTGGTCGGCCATTTCTTTGGAGAGGATTGCTCCTTTTTGCTCTCATGCAGAGAACGTAAGTGTCGACGTGCGTTTGAGGACATTCGGTTCCATCGAATCGGTCCATCTCCGGCATTCTCGAACTTGGCAGGGAGAGGCGTGACCATTCCGGATACGTGGATTTGAACGTTTCTGCTTTGAAGGCTGCTCATGGTGGCTTTCGGGTCTTTCATCCGCTCGACCATCCAGGCTAAGGTTGGGTCCGGTGGTGGGCTGAGGCTCGGCGCCGGGTGCTACCACGTGAGCGGTAGTGATTGGAGGTGGAAGGCTTGGTATATGAGAATATACGGGAGCCTTTTACGAAGCTGTATCGGGGTTTGTCCGGTGTTTAAGAGATTCGTGTATAGGCAACGGGGACGAACCCGGGAGGGTGCTTGAGGATATTGGCATCTGAGATGGTCGGCGGTGCGGCGGTGATATTGAGTGATGGGTGTAGCCTTTGGGGCGACCAAAATTGTGGGGTTGCTGCGAGAGGTGGCAACATGGAGCCTAGGTCATTTGTTTCCTTGGTTGGAAGGCATCCCGTAAGTTGGCGGGGAGGAACACGATTGAAGGTTTGGTGAAGCTGGCTTTCGGGGAATCGTCATCCTCTACCGGGACAAAAGTACCGTCGGCCGGGGATAACCGCTATACCACGCTCATTCGTAAGCTGTACCACGAAATTCTGGCGATCTTCTTTACGCCTCTTGTGGACCTCACAAGCCCGGATGGCTTCTTCCAATGTCATATACATTACCGGTGGCGGGGTCCTTCCCCGTCACGATTTCTCGGTGAGCTAGACATGTCGGAAATTCTGGGCGAGGAGAACCGAGGGAACCGAAGAACCGTCCGACAGCTGCCGTTCTTGTGATCTGGCAAGGCGGCCGGAAATCGAACCACTTTACGCTCATTGCGAGGAACGAAAGGAAGGGTTTAGGCTTCGGAAAAGGGTATTTGGCTCAAGGTTTTCGGGCTTGTGCAATGTGCGATTACCGATTAAAGTTTACTTAAAGCGCGTTTTCTCGTAGTCCTAATTGGTTGGAAAAGAGCGTGTCTTCTTTTCGCAACTAATCCTAGAGCTCTAATCGGTGGATCTCGTCACTACGCTTATAAGCCCCTCGTTTCCATTGTAGATCATCTTTCTCGGACGGACTATCCCGAGCGAGGTCTACGATAAGGCAAGCGAGTTCCACCGACAAAGGAAAAAGTGAACTTAAGGCTAGGCGATCACGCAAACTTTCGACGTGTGCGGCGTACGGGCCACGGTCGAGGTCAACGTCCTTAAGTTAAGGCGGGAGTCGTGCCAAAATTTGGGCATGACCTCTCTGACTCGCTTGTGCGAGAGACCTTTAGCTTAGCGTTGGCCAAGTTGTGGCCGGCACGGTACATACGGCGAGGTTTGGTGACACGGCGTCACATTGAACCTTCGGGTATATTTTTCGGCAGAGCTCGCGTCAAAGTCAAGGTGAAAAGCTCAAGACTTCGGGTCGGGAACGACCTTTGGTCTAAAACTCTCGAGCTTGACTCGGAGCGGGGCCCGGCGTGAAAAACATACACTTAGGCTTTATGACACGAGCTAAGCCAAAAACCAACCGGGTCTTGGACAAAGTGTGACACAAAGGAGCGCATGGCTTACACGGGCTAGGATGGGATGTTTGGGGACGACCCCGTGCGCTCGAAAGGCATACGGCAGCCAATCGGAGTGCAACCGATAAGGCCATCCCGGGTTAGGGACGTAGTGTGCGGTGTGCAGGCGACGAAGTGCACGTGAAGTGCGGTGTTCCGAGGCGGCAAGTGCGCGTAGTGTGCGGTCACTAAAATTCTTTTTCTCGAGTAAAACAGAGATTTTTCGAATGTGTCTTAAAGAATTTATGATGCGCACGCTTCAAAAGACAAACATGAAAATCAAACATGAATGGGGATGCACTGAAACATGGTAAGATTTTGAAAAGTTGACAATGTAATGCCTTTTGAAAAACCGTTCGAGGTTTAAAGTAACACACACACAAAAACGAGGAAGGGTAAACGAAAGTTTGACCCACGAAGGCTTTTTAGAAAACAACGGTAGTTTTGAAAAAGTATCTTTTCCTCACGGAGTCGCTAAGCGAAATTACCCGATCTTTCGCGCGCGGGCGCGCGGAAAAGGCGGTTGTCTTTCGCGGGGTTGGTGTCGAGACCTCGCTTCACGGGAAGGAGCAGAATGAGGAGTCGCCACGCGGTTTTGTATTTTGAGCCCAAACGTTGAGAAACGGCTATTGCGAAAATGGTGTCGTTTTTATTGGTAGCAAAAACTTAGGAAAAGGCTTTAAAAACAGGGATCATTTTTTATTTGCAGCAAAAATGAGTAAAAAGCTTTTTAGTACCAGAGATTGTTAGGTTCGGAGGGCAGGTTACGTTTCGGGTAGAGTATTACGAGAGCGCCCGAAACGCCTCGCATGACGAGTCTTTCTACCTTTCTCGAAATCGTGTGTGTGTGTGTGTGTGTCCTTTTGAAATGGGGGACTTGAATGACAAGCTTTAATCTTGGTGTGAGTGACAAACGTTGATTAGGTGACTTTTGAAAAGACGAGCGTTTGAATGACAAACGCTCGGCTTTGAGTTTGAAATGAGCGTTTGCGTGGCAAACGTCGACTTTGAGTTTGAAATGAGCGTTTGCGTGGGCAAACGTCGACTTTGAGCCATACGAGTCATTGTTAACGATTTTTACGGGAAAATGCATATTAAATGATTTTAAGTGTCAAATGGCGGCTTTGAGTTTGAAGATGAGCATTCGGAGGCCGAACGTCATTTCGCGCGTTTTGAAAGAGAGTTCGACGGACGAACTCCGGTTTTGAACCGGGCATTACATTGTTAACGATTTTTACGGGAAAAATGCGTATTAAATGATATGCGATCAACGAATCGGGTTGCGACTCGGAATTTTGAAAAGTAAATACTATCACAATCCAAACGGATCTGACTTGTAAATGACAAGATTTAAAGCGGTGTCAACGGAATCAAACGATCCGGAATCGTAAATGACGATCAACGAGGCCAAACGGCTCGGAATTGTAAATGACGATCAACGAGGCCAAACGGCTCGAAATTGTAAATGACGATCAACGAGGCCAAACGGCTCGGAATTGTAAATGACGTAAAAGTAAATGACGGAACGGGTCGGAACGCCGTTTTTAACTCGTGATTACTTCTCTTACGGAAAGAGAAGAGGATCGAGGGGCTAAAACGTATCGGACCCCGTTAGACGGAGGCGTCTACATTTTGACAATGACGTTCGAAACAGTTATAGCGACTGGCGCATAAACCGAGACGGAACGGAAGATTCAGAGAGAGGGAGTTATACCTATGGCTAGGGTCGACTCCTTTGGCTCCTGGGAGGTGTGCACGGGACACGAAAAGTTATTCGAAAGGTTGTTTCGAAGTTGTAGGGTGCGTATTTGATCGAAATACGAAGGTTTCACGCGAATCGAGACAAAACGGGAGCTCGGGAGGGGTGGAAACCAGTTTGGACCGTGGGGTATGAGATTTTTTGGTGTTCAAAATCCCTCTTTCTTGCCTTTGACAAAGAACTTCTATTTATAGGGTGAAAATTGGCGTAGGAGTCCCACTGGGACTTGACCGAATTTCAGGGGTTTTGGGAATTTTGGAAATCTGGAGGATTTGTTGGCAATTTCTGTGAAAATTGCACTGCTGAGTCCGGCCGGACTTGGCTTGCAAACCAGGGGTCTTTTGGTCTTTTGGCCTTGATTTGTGATTGACGAGTGACTAGAGGGAGGTGGCATGGCGTGAGACACGTGTCCCCGTGACTCACCAAGTGTGGGAGTTCGTTCCCGGTCCCGCTTTGTCCGTTTTTTAAAATAACAGTCCGGGGAAATGTCCGAAACGCCCTGAAAGTGTCGGAAAATGCTTTTTCGTGAAAGCCATACTTTACGTGAGATGTCACGTGCTAAGTACGGTTCGACGTCGGGATGCACGGGGCAGTCCTGGGACGTCTCGTTGGCACAGCAACGGGGAGTTTAACGAGTTCCGGTTAACCTGGAGCGGGCCAGTTAACGGATTTCGGTTAACTTTCTGACGGATTTGGACGATCCGGATTTGGGTACTTACAATACCAGTTCCCTCTGACGACTTAAGGAGTCATCTAAACATTAACAGAGAGCAAGAAGCGGAGTCGGAGCTGAGACGGCAAAGGGAGGCTGAGAGAAACAGGCCCGCCAGGACAGAGAGGTCGGGGTCCCACAGAGACAGGAATGGGCACAGGTCGCCTATGAGAGAGGGAAGGCGCAGGTCGCCACTTAGAGATGAGGGGCGCAGGTCGCCACCTAGGGATGAAAGGCGCAGTCGCGCTCATTCGGCTAGATCGCCTCTCATGCGGGGACATGTGAGAAGCGTGGCAGATAGCCCCACCTGGAAATGACAGACACAGGGCCAACTCGATAAGAGAACCTCATCGGGAGGAAAGGCAAAGGTCCAATGTAGTCTCCCTTGACAGGGACGACAGACCCGACGCCAGAGAATGGCTATTGTGGAAGAAAAAGTTCGAACAGTTGGAGGCCGATAAGAAGGAGAATGTCGGAAAGGGCGAGCAAAATGACTTTACTCTCCGACCCTTGGCCAAGGAAATGATTGAGCGTCAACCTCCTCCAGGTTTCAGACTGCCCACCCTGGAAAAATATTCGGGTGCAACCAACGCCAAAAGCCACATCCAACACCTGGAAGCTACCATGTGCTTTGTTTCCCACGAGGACGACATGATGTGCAAGACACTCATAAGCACACTCACTGGAGCAGCCCTTACCTGGTTCAATGGCTTGGCACCGGGATGCATCTCGACTTGGTCTTACATGAGGAAAAAATTTCTGGATCGCTTCTCGACCGCGGGAGCTCGGAAGACGACAGTCTCAGACTTGAATAATTTGGTACAAGGAAAGAGCGAGAGCTCAATGAGCTACTATACCAAATTTAAGGAGATGGTTGACAAGATCGAGGAGGATCTCACGGATAGAGAGGTGATCAATTGTTTCAAGAATGGAGTCACTTCTGCAGACATGGACTATGAGCTGACAGTTCGAACTGTGACTACTCGACAAGAGTTGTTCGAGAAGGCCTATAATGTGGCATTGGCCGAAGAAAGAAAGGAAAAGAAAAACGGGAAAGCCCCAAAGGCTGAGGTCGCCACTGATGATAGAAAAGACTCTACCAAGAATGGGGGGAACAATAAAAATGGCAAGAACAGAACCAGGGCAACTGAAAAAGTGCCTGAGGCTTTCACTCCCTTAACGGTGAGTCGAACTGAAATCATGAATACGGTCGAGCTAGGCCCACCTGTCCTAATGAACCCAGCAAATAAGTTCAAAAGGGATAACACCAAATACTGCGAGTATCACAAAGATGCGGGTCATACTACGGAGGATTGTATGAGTTTGAAGCGTATCATTCAGAAAATGGTCGATTAGGGAAGGCTCGACGCGTATGTGAAAAGGCCTCATGCAGGAGGTGGGGAGCGACCTGTTGATGGACATCCAGAGCTGAGGCAACCTAGGATGAATTTGGGCGTTATTACTGAGCAGGTCAGCAACACAGCTATCAAGCATAAGATTTTCCAGCTCAACAAAGCCCCACATGTGCCGCCGAGGAGCAACGTCAGGGATGAGGTGATTAGCTTCTATCCAAACGAGCTTGCAACTAATATGGCGGCTAGAGAGCAAGTTCTCGTCATCCCAGGACTAATTGATGGATGTACGATGAGTGCACTCTTAGTCGACACCTGGGGGCCCGTAAAGATATTCTCGTTCTATAAGACATTTCAGAGATGGGACTCTCGGATGAGCAAATGAGCGATATGATGGTAGATTAGAAGGCTTCACAAACCATTGGGTCGATGCTAAAGGACAGATCGAGCTGGATGTCGACATAGGCCAGTACCCTTACAGAGTCGTCTCCAAGGTAAAGTTTATTGTCATTAGCATAAATAGTGATTACGCTGCAATTATTGGTATTCCTGGTCAGGTCGCACTTGGAATGGTTGCCTCAATCCCCCATCAGCGAGTTAAATTCCCCACACCAGCTGGAGTTGGGCAGGTATTGCAAGGCACAGCTCGAGCATACCTTGATCATGTCCTTCGAGAAAGAAAGAAGTGGGAACTAGAGATTGAAACTGCGGAAGGATACTTAAAGCTGTCTCAGTCAGTCACCAAAACTACTCGTCTATCTACCATCACCAGCGTGGAAGAGTCGATCTATCGCTCACATGACGAGGTCATGATTGAGTCGACACGTCACTCTGAAGTCACCACGATCGATCCAGATACGATTATGGTGACCAACTGTCTTCATAAAGCGAGCTATGCCTCCAAGTCGACAATAACTCGGGGGCCACCACCAGTGAGATCGCAGATGAGCTGGACGACATGATTGCTGAGGAAGCTCCACACTTGGGGGCCGAGGAAAGACAGAGGGTCAGAGAGATCATCATCGAGACCTTACAGTTCTGAGATGGTCCAGAGCTGGAGGTCAGATGAGTTGGAAGCAGTGGTCACAAATCCCTCTTATCCTGAGCAGAAAATTCAGATTGGAAAGCAGCTATCAGCCGAGGAAAGAGCAGAGATCATCGAGCTGCTAGAAGAAAGCAATGATGTCTTTGCGTGGCGAGAAGAAGATATGAAGGGGATTAAGGAGGAGGTCATTTGTTCATAGACTCGGAGGTCAAACCCGACCATAAAGCCCAAACCTCGAGGCCGAGAAGCCGCCCGCGACAAGGAGGAGGCTATAAAACTCGAGGTACAAAAACTTTTGAGTGCATGTATAATCAAAGAGGCCACACATACAACCTAGTTAGCCAATGTGGTCATGCTGAAGAAGTCAAATGGCAAATGGAGAATGTGCGTCGACTTCACCAATCTCAATCTTGCCTGCCCAAAAGATAGCTACCCTCTCCCTAGAATTGACAAGCTCGTTGATTCTATTGCTAGCCATTCAACCCTCAGTTTTCTCGATGCCTATTCAGGCTATCATCAGATCAAGATGGATGAGGATGACATAGTGAAGACGGCATTTCAAGCTGCTGGGGGCATCTATTGCTACAATATGATGCCGTTCGGGTTAAAAAATGCATGTGCGACCTACCAACGCATGGTAAACAAAGTCTTTGCTTTCCACGAATTGGCCGAAACATGGAAGCTTACGTCGACGATATGGTCATCAAAACAAAGACCGGACGTCACGTAGTCGACCTAAGGGAAACGTTCGCCAATCTACGAATAAACAACATGAAGCTTAACCCGAGCAAGTGCGTATTTGGAGTAGCAGCGGGAAAATTTCTTGGCTTCATGGTTTCCCAGCGAGGTATTGAAGCCAATCCTGAGAAGATCAAGGCTCTAGTCGACATGAAGGAACCCACAAGTATAAAGGAGATGCAGCGACTTAATAGAAGGGTGGCAGCCCTAGGTCGCTTCATAGCCAAGTCGACAGAAAGGTCTCTCCCCTTCTTCAAATCATTGAGGGGGACGAAAAACTTTGAATGGACGATCGAATGTCATTCGTCGTTCCAACAACTCAAGGAGTACCTCACTATTCCTCCCCTATTGAGCAGTCCGACCATTGGTGAGACCTTGTTCGTGTATCTATCTGTGGGGGACAAAGCAGTTGCAGCCGTTCTGGTTCGTGAGGAGGAGGGGCTTCAAAAGCCCGTGTATTATGTTAGCAAGCCCCTATCATATGTTAAGGGCAGGTATTACAATGCGGAGAAGGTCGCATATGCCTTAGTCGTGGCTTCAAGGAAGCTGCGAGCTTATTTCTTGGCTCACCCCATCGTTGTGCTTACGAATGCGCCCTTGAGAAAAATTCTGCACAAGCCAGAGAGTTCAGGTCGTTTACTCAATTGGTCAATCGCTCTCACAGAATTCGACATCGAGTATCGACCTCGAAAGGCGTTAAAGGCTCAAGCCTTGGCAGATTTCTTGGTCGAGCTAACGTTCACCAAGGAAGACAGCGAGGTGCGAGCTCAGAAGGAAAAATTTAAGGGGAAAGAACCAAAGTCTCAGCTCATCACTTCTTTACCCGACGATTGTTGGAGGTTCTACTCAGATGGGTCAGCTACAAAGAATATTAGTGGAGCTGGGATAGTACTGATCGAACCAGAGTCTGGAACAATCTATGAAGAGGCATTGAGGTTCAAGTTTGAAGCCTCCAACAACCATGCGGAGTACGAAGCTTTGGTTGCAGCCATCGAGTATGCCAAGTGCTTTGGAGCGACTAAAATCATGGCATATTGTGACTCCCAATTAATAGTCAATCAGGTCAGAGGCGAGTATGAGGTGCTAAACTCCACCTTGATCAAATACTGCGACCTGGTGAAGGAATTGATAAAGGACTTAGAGTTTTGGGAAATTCAGAGGGTTGGTCGGGAAGACAATGAATTGGCCGACCTTCTCTCAAAATTGGCTACCACAGACGAGCCACATTAAGAGCCCATCTCTTACCTTGAGAATCCAGCATATAAAAGGGTCAAAATTCAATTCATAGAAGACCCCTTGAGAAATTGGGTTTATGAGAAGTGTTGGATCGAAGAAATGAAGGCGTACCTGGAAAGTGGCGAGCTCCCTGAGGACGAAAAGAAAGCTCGAGCTATCAAAAAGAAAGCTCCGAGGTATGTTATCCAAGGAGGCATGCTGTTCAGAAGATCATACACTAGGCCATTGTTGAAGTGCATTCACCCTCAAGAGATCACTCAGTTAATGCATGAGGTGCACAGTGGAATTTGTGGTGGACACTCGGGGGCCTACGGGATAAACCCCATTCGCTCTTGCCTACGGGTCGGAGGCCATGGCACCAGCCGAGCTGCGATTTCCTACAGCCAGAGTGGTCATCTTCGACCAAGAGCAGAACGACATCAACAGATTGATCGACCTGGATTTGATTGACGAGAAGCGAGACACAGCCTACTTACGAATGGTCAACTACAAGCAGAGGACAAAGAGTTACCATGACAAGAAGGTGAAGACGAGATCATTCCAAGTGGGTGACCATGTACTAAGAAAGATCAAGGCGACTGGAAGGAGAACCCAACAGAACATGCTATCTCCCAACTGGGAGGGCCCCTATATTGTTACTCGGATCATCAAGGAAGGGACTTACATGATTGCTCATCCAGATGGTGAGGAGTTGAAGCACCCATGGCACGCTACTCACCTTATGAAATACTACTTCTAGTTCAGCTCTCTAATTCAGTTCAAAGTAAAAGCAGTTTCCAAGTTGTTTGAATTTGTCATAGTTCTAGCTTTCCATTTGATGTAAGCATGTTCCTACTTCAATAAAAATCGCAGTTCTATTCGACCAAACATTGTGTTACACTAATTTCAACAAGCTCGACTCTTAGTCAGCTTCATTTTAACGAGCTCGATTCTTTATCAGCTTTGCTCCTTTAGCAAGTTCGACTCTTAGTCGACTTCGTTCTAACAAGCTCGACTCTTAGTCAGCTTCGTTTTAACAAGCTCGATTCTTAATCAGCTTTGTTCCTTTGACGAGTCCGACTCTTAGTCGACTTCGTCCTAACAAGCTCGACTCTTAGTCAGTTTCATCCTAATAAGCTCGATCCTTGGTCAGCTTTGGTCTCTTAAAATAGGTTCGACTCTTAGTCAATCTCGTTTGCAAAAAGTTTTACAAATCTAAGGTCGATTGAGTTACCATGAAATTAGACCGACCTAAGGCTTAGGGTGACTTGATTTGTCCTCTTACATCTAGCTCGACACACGCAGGCTGGAATCAAAGACATGCAACACACTATGATAGGAAGTCAGCCGCTATTAGATATAACCAAGTCTCCCAAAACGGGCCAAGACTTGTGCTAATAAAAGTACGAAATATTATGCCTCCCAAAAAACTGGGCCAAGGCATTTAAATAGTAAAAAAAACAAAAGATAGAATTGTTTTGGAACTTGTTCATTACAACGTCATTCAAAATAAATTCAAGAGTCTTGACCAGCATCATCCTGATTGCTTATGTCAGCTCGATCCTCTCCCACTTCTCCTTGTTGCTGGGGGCCTATGGGTTTGCCTGATTCCGAGAAAGTCCGTTGAGGAGGATCCACCTCAAAGGCCAAGTCAGCCTCCTCCATCTCTTCTGCGTCCTCAATCTCTTGCATGACCACATCAAAGTTTCTGGGGGCCAGGGCAGGAGCGATCCAAGGCTCACAGCCATCCTCTTCATCCTGCTGCACAATATAAGCCAAGTCGTTGTCTGAGTACGGAACTACCGAGTGACCACCTCGAGCAACCATATCGTATTGAGCTTCTGAAGCCCATCGAGCTAGTTGCTCAAGGGAGACATCAGCAGTTGGGTCCACCAGACCTCGGCGGGCCATGTGACGCTTCCCCAAGTCCAGGAAATCCTTCGCCTTAGCAACAATGGCATTGTAGTAGTCATCCCCGTCCTTAAACTTCTCAACAGCGGCCTCAGCAGCGACCTGAAGCTCCTCTTTCCACTTATCCCTGGCAGCGTTATGTTCCTCATTCAGTTCAGTTAAGAAGGCATCCCTTTCCTTGAGGATCTGGGAGACCGTTGCTAGCTCTTTCTTAGTCTTCTCGTGAGCCAAATGCTCAGCATCCCTCTCCGCCTTAATCTCCTCAAGCTTGGTCCCAGCAGCTTCGAGGTCCTCCAAAGCCTTGTCCTTGTCTGTCAGCACTTTCTTCTTCACCATCTCCAGGGCATCATAGGAGTTATCAAGATCGTTGTATTTCTCCCGTAATTCAGACAACTCCTGAGACTTCTTTGAGTATTGGCTTATGGCTTGCCTCTCCCTCTTAATAGATGCTCTCCAGGAGCTCTTAGCTTGCTCCACCATGGTCGGAGACTGCATTTAAGAAAATCATTGGAGTATTAGTTCGATAAAGACTCAGGAACTAAACTGACGAGCTAAATGGATAAGCGACTAAACAGATGGGGAGAGTAAAATCTTAACTCACTCTGTACAAAGCCAGATCGAGCAGAGAACTCTTCTGGAGTCATCCCCTTATCAGCAAAGTGAGAGAGGAGGTCGACATCAATTGCCCTCCTAACTATGACCTGGCCAAGGCTCAGCTCTGGAAAATGGCGGCACAAGCTATTGACCCCGATGAGAGGAGGCACATCACTCAGTCTCCTAATTCGATCCTCGAGGGACTCTTGTTTAGTAGGAAAGGAGATTGGGGGAGGAAGTTGGCTCGGAGAAACAGCTTTCCCCTTCTCAGTTCATGATCTCTTCCTTGTCTCCAGAGGACGATCATCCTCCACCTCAATTGCGTCATCTTCAATATCCACAAAGTTTAAAGTGCTGGCCCCAGCTGTCCCAGCACCAGAGGTCGCTGCATCAGCTTCAGGAATTGGGTCAGAGCTCAAACTGGGTCTAGTCAACCTATTGGATTCGTTACCCTCCTCAGTAGCTCCCCGAGCTTGGCTACTACTCTCCAAAGGATCCTCCGACCCAATCTCCTCCATGGGAACCATCCCAGCATTATCCTTGGATAGCAAGTTTTTTTGTCTCTCAGCTTCTCTCTCCCTGTGGGCTCGAGCATTGGCGGCACCGTGGGCTTTCTTGGCTTTCTTTTATCAGATACCGCAATAGTACGCACCATGTTGGCTTCCTGCTCAGGGGTCAAAACTGCAAAAAATCAAGTTGACAAAGGGTTAGATCGACATATGAGATTTCTACATACGAGCTACATGTTCTATGTAGGATCTAATGATGTGCGAGCTAATCATTCTACATACAAGCCACAAGTTCTATGTACGAACTAAACATGTGCGAGCTAATCATTCTATGTGCAAGTTAAACAGCTGACGAGCTAAAAGTTGCACATTCAAGTCAAATTGTTTATACAAGCAAGCTATCAGTTCAAAAAGCTAGCAAATAAAGGGCGAGTAAAAGAACTACAAACAAATAAGATCTTACCACCAGCATGCTCCCCATTGTCCTTGCAATAGTTGGCTGTCCGTTGACAGAACTGACACTTATCCCCAAACTTACCCAAGGCGTGGGTAACCCAGTCAGGATATATTATGCCCCTACCAATGGGCACCAAGGGTTGCACTTGTCCCTCTCTATCCATCATCCCGGTCAGAATATAGTTGTATTTGGTGGTACCCAAAGTTTCCCAACTGATGAGCCCCTTATCAGCCAACCGGCATAGCCTCTTATACAGGTCGAAATACCAATGTGGCTCCCAATAGTTCCCCTCTTCTATAGGCTCTGTATCAGCGTTGGGCAAAGGGAACTCCCATCCTAGTCTACTCTCCACTACAACCACATGGGAATTCCACCCACTCGCCTTGCTGGGAAGGTTCATAAAGAGTTTGGGAGAGTTGGGTTTAGAAGGAGTACTGATCCCCATATCAGTTCCACCATACTTGATACTAAAGAACTCCTTAAATACCCTCATACAGGGTTCATATCCCAGAAACCTATAGACCATGGCAAAGCATACTAGGACCCTGCAGGTGTTAGCTCCCAATTGGAGAGGCAAGGCATCAGTACACTCTAAGAATTCGTTGATAAAGGGATCAAGAGGCAACCTCAAGCCAGCTTCAAATTGGCCGTAAAAGAAAGCTACCTTAGTAAAGGTCTTCCCAAATTGGGACATGAACTCCTTCTTACTAAGAATGGTCACCCTAAAATCTTCCTTACTCACCTCACAGAAATCATATATCATGCTATATCGAGATGGTAAATTCTTCTTCCCTCTCATTGGCCTCTGAGGGACATAGCCCCTTTCATTCTTCCCCGGTACAGCCAAGATTTCAAATGCATCTACAATTCGAGGACTTGAGGAGGTTGAATCTGTGGCTCCATCCCGAGTTGCCATATATGTACAAGAAGAAGGAGAAACGGGGGAGTCAGGCCCAGGATCACAATCAGACGACCTACCTAAGGGCGACCTAGACTCCCCTGGAAAACCTTTCCTATTCCTGAGGAAGGAAGGTTTGCTAGCATCCCTAACTTAAAAAAGTGATATGTGGTCAAGCAATTCATGGAAGAGATGAAAAGAGACAACATTTGAGTCGTCTATTATCAATTCACCTACGTCTTCTCCTATGGGCAGTCCAATTTCACTAAAGTTCAACCCCCACCTTGTCAAGATGGAGGCGCAATCATTCAAGGACACCTCTCTCCACTCACCGTTTATATGCTTATACACTCGACGGTTCACAGTGCAATACCCATACCAAGCTCCAGGCTCACTACTGAAGGTTCTAGCCATGGCGGAATCAAAGAATAAGCAAAAATCGAAGCTCTATAGCAAAAAACGAGAGGAATACCTTAGTCGGTTTCGGAAGAGGAAGCTGTTGCAGAAAACGAAGGCCCAATTTAAATCAGTTACTTCTTTGCTATCTTCGCCGGAGTATACCAGATTTCGGAAACGGTAAAAGTTCGAAATGGGAAAGGATTCCTGAATTTATATTTTCCGAAATTAAAGGGGAATTCAAAAATTATTCTCCAAATTGAATGAGGAAAACAGTTCCCAAGGCGGTTTTCCAGACATCAAATAAGTAATGATTACAGAAAAATGGCTATCTTCCAGATCTGACCATTCGTCGTGGACATCCAGGATTGTGACACGTCACTTCTGGTCGACTAAACATCAGAGCGAGTAGCGACCTGCGAGTCATAGCGTTCTTCATCAAAATTTCCTTAACTTCCTAATCGACAAAGTCAACTCAGAAAGTTGGGGGCTACTGAACATACCAAAAGTGTCGAGCTGGGCCAAGCGAGTAAAGCCCAGCCCTCAAACAATTATTGCCACCACATTCTCAGTGGGCTATGCCCAATTATTACATGGCTCAAGGCCCATCTTACTGATCAGTTGACTTAAGTTCATTGTCCGACCTACCAGGTCCCGACCTAACTTAGTCCGACTCTACGATCCGGATTCTACTCGCGGGTACGATTCAGCTCTACCCATCTGTCAGGTCGACCTAACCCCTACTGGCGATCCTGACCTGCCAAGCAATCGTCGACCTAACGGATAAAGGCGCACGTGCTTCTATTCTTTCCATAACCTATTCCCTACAAATCAGGAGCCATTCTAGGACACGTTCACATGATGTATAACTGTCCCACAAAGTGCGGAGCTCATGTAGCCCTACCAAAGATACCACCCTCATCAACTATAAATACATTATCACTACAACGGTTCGAAGGTAAATGCAATTTTGTTATCTGAATATCATCTTTGTTCAATACATTTTTGCTCTCCAATACACATACTTACTCTCACGCCCGAGGGTCTAAGCCGGAGACACATCCGGCTAGTCGTGGGTTCTGGTTTCAGGTCAAGGAGTCAAGTGAATAGTCCTGCCACGTGGAGGAAGATTGATAAGCATATTTCCTGCGGCATCAGGGACCAAACCAATTATTCGATTTTTCAAAAATTCTGGACCAAAACCAAACCAAAAAATTGGTTTTGTTCGATTCTTTGATCCGATCCGATTTTTTAAAAAACCTTGCTCACCCTAGTGGTTATTCCCTCTCCTACTTACTTTTCTTATTCAAAACACTCTTATTATTAATTGTTTCTCCTTATTTTTTTACATTTTATGCCAAATTTTTTGATATCAAGCAAGTAAAGTGGGATGGAGGAAGTATTTGGTAAGAGTCAGGGTTTGTACAGTTCAACATTCCTCATCAACATTTAAGTTGTACCAAGAAAAAAATCAATATTCAAGTAGAATAAATTTAAATGTTGAAGATATTTCAATAATGCTACATAGTTCACGATTATTGAATTATTTCTTTAGTCCTAGGCTCTGTTTGTTTTGGGGAAAATATTTTTCGAAAAACGTTTTTCTCATTTTTCGGTGTTTGGTAAACATCGAAAAATGGAGAAAATGTTTTTCGAAAAATGTTTTACCCACTTTTCTAATTAAAACAACTTACGGATTTTTTTAATTAAAATCTTTTTCGAAAAATGGTAACACCCACACACACACACATACACCTAACTTTCCATACACCCCCACCCCACATTAACCACCCCCTACCCCATCCCTAATAAAAAAATATTTATATTAAAATTAATTTTTACAATTCTCCCTCCCTCGCCCCCGTCATTTTTAAATTTATTTTTAACAACTCCCCACTCCCACCATCACCACCATCCTAGCCTAACATCATATTACCCTTTACATTTTTCCCACCACCCTACCCTACCTACCCCACACCCACCTACCTCACCCCTACTAATCCCCACTTCCTACCCTACCACCCCACCTCCATCACCCTACCCCACCATATCTCTTTCAACTTATCTCAAATTGTGCTTTTATCGAAAAATATTTCCATTAAACACATGAATATATTTTACGGAAAACATTTTCCTTACCAAACAGGCGAAAAAATATTTTTATCATTTTCCAGAAAATATTTTACGTGAAATCATTTTCCCGCAAAATTCACAGCTGAATGCGAAAGAATGAAATCCCAACACCACCAGTCCGCAGTAGCCTATCCTCAAGGAAACGGTCAGGCTGAGGCCGCGAACAAGTTAGTCCTTGCTGCCCTAAAGAAAAATTTAGAAGGACGAGAAGTACGCTGGTTGGACGAGTTTCAGACCGCACTATGGGTAGTACGCAACACTATCAGAAACTCATCCAGAGAAACTCCTTTCTCGCTCACTTATGGATCAGAAGCAGTAGCCCCAGTAGAAGTAGCCCTCCCCTCCTACAGAGTCACTTAATTCGATGAGACACGAAATGAGGCCACCAGAAGGGACGATCTAGATGATCTCGAAGAGAATAGAATGTGGGCATAGAAAAAATGGTTAACTACAAGCAAAAGACCAAAAAGCATCATGACAAAAGAGTTAAAAAAAAGAAACTTCTCAGTAGGAGATTGGGTGTTAAGAAATATTGAGGTACAAGGGACCCAACCCGGCTTCCATAAACTCTCCCCAAAATGGGAGGGTCCGTATCAAGTTACCCAAATCATCAAAGAGGAAACCCACAAACTACGGACAGAAGAAGGAAAAAACCTCAAAAACGCTTGAAATAACGATCACATTAGAAAGTACTATTTTTAATCTTTGTATTATAAAAGCATGATATAGGTAACAAATGTATCAAAAGCAGGACATTTTTTGCATAATATTGTAACTCAGAAAAACACGAAAGTGATATCCTCACTATCGAAGCTGCAAAAGTGAATGCCCGCAAAAAAAAGGGATGCCAACACATGTACTTAAACCTGCTGATGCGCGGTGATCCCCTCGTGATCGCAGACCGGATGCCCGCAAGGATGCCAGCACACGGTCACAAACCTACTAATGCGTGGAGGCCTCATTGGCTGTTGACCGCACGCCTATATGTACAAAGGCCAAAATTGAGCCCGTACTCGATCGGCTCCAGGGATAACCTAATCCAATAGGTGGCCACCTTCCTATAGATACCACCCGATTTCTTGCAAACGGCGAAGGTATCAGGAGTGGTGCCATCACCCAACTCTAAAGGGCACTCCATCCTATAAATCATCCTAGAGACAGAAGGAGCAAAGAGATGAAAAGAAGAGGAAAATGAAAATCACTTACGAAAAATGATTGAAGGAAGAAAGCGCTTAGTAAAGCTGAGCATGTATTTCTCCCTCTAAAAGGCAATTTCAAGCTCTGAAGATAATAAAAGAGTATGAAGGGAGAGGAGTTTGATATTTATAGACCTACCTATACGGGTCGACCCGTATTAATGAGCCCACAAACCGCCTCTCTCGAATCATGAACCGGCGCAAAGGGTTTAAATTTTGAATTATTGGCGGTTGGCATTTATGGCGCCCCTTGATATTCGAAACACGTCGTTTCCGTACCTGACACGCGCTGGCGCTTCATCAATCAAGGGGCCCACCCAAGATTAACCGGGAAGCAGCCTAAAAGCTTATACCAACTTCTACCAAAATCCCCTTACGTGCTCCTCACATGTGCCATACGCAAGGGAGTCTAAGCAAAGACCAACGAAAAAACACAACACTTGTGATCGCAGAAGCAATCTGACTGCGGACCGAGCTTAGCATATGTAGCTCTTTGCTCAGACCATAAAAGAATCCTCGCTCAAATTTAGGGGCCACTAATGAGCCTGGACCTTTCAAACCGGGCCCAAAGCTCGATCTGGTTCAAAGGCCAAGTATGACGTGGCATATCCTAGACCGCCAAAGTCAAAACCGCGGACAGCTCGAGGCTCGAGCGCTAGAGTCAAGACCGCGATCTCCTAAGACCGTCCGAGTCAATACCGCGGACAGCTAGACCGTCAGCAAGGTGACCGTGACTGTCATGACCGCGCTCAACATATTGACCGCGATCTCATATCAGACTTCCGGTTATTTCAATACACTTCCAATTAAAGCTAAAGCTAGTCAGACAAAAGCATGTACCTACACTGACACCAAGAAGCTGGCTTATACCCATCACATTGAATGGTGGCTCAGGCGCCCACTACGCAAATAAGGCAAGGCGCCAACTAGCATCTATTTCCTCTATATCTGTCCAATCAGTGACATCCCTCTACATTAAATCTTGCTTTATTGTACGAGTCCACCGCAGACACGTGTCATAGGTCAAAGACAAAGATATCCTACAGGGCTGACATCATCAAGCAACTCCCTCTTAATATAAATATCAACCTTTGTCCCCTTGGACAAAGTAAGTGAAAAATCATTATTTATAATCCACATTGTCTAAATCCTAAACACACAACTCACTAATACATTACAAGTCTTATTTCTCAGTTATAAACCCTCGGAGATATTACTCTCACACCCGAGGGCCTGAATTGGATTAAACTCCGGCTTGTTCTCTAACGGTGCTTATTGTATTTGTTGTGTTTTAGATACAAACCAATATACATGCCAGATATCCCTATACAGTGAGACCCCGAAAGTCGTGACGTAGTCAATTTTACTTTCTTACAGGTAATCTTTCTCAATCTTAGTGCCTTTCTAAATAAGGAAATTGTATTAGTGCATTTTTATCATTGTACAAACAATGTTCAAGCAAGTAAAACATATTTCTTAAAAACATATATTGACAAATTTAATAAGACATTTATTATGCAATGAATGAAGTACAAAAAAAACCAAATAAATCACATTTTGTAACAAATTGGTCCCAAAAGCTGTTCCAAACCCTGATAGAGAGATTATTTATTGACAGGCATGGTTTTTCTATTTTGTTTGGGGGGATAATATGTACGAAAGTTTCGTGTAGCTAGGAAGCTTCAAATACTCAACAGTTCACGGATGTGAGTACAAATGTGTCTCACAACTGTCCACACATCCACCAATAAAGCAGCGGAATAAAACAATAACACAAGGGTTATATACGCTCACTGATCTTGAGATCAGCAAACTAGGCTTACGCCCAAAAACTTTTCACTATTAAAACTTTTGTTGCTTACAAAAATACGAATAAGTGAAACTAAAAGACGAAAATACTAAACAAGTTCTAATCACCTTCTACGATAAGAACAGACTCCCTTTCCCAAGTAGACTCTATTCCAATCAGAAGTAAAATAAAGAACTTGACAAAAATCTAGATGTGAGTTCGGATGTATCTCACAACCTTCACTCACAATCTAAAACAATATTATGAAAATGTGAAGAACAAAGAATAATTTTCTCTCTGAATAAATCTCTCAAGCCCTTTCTTTTCTTGTGCTGATTTCTTGTATTTATAGGCACCTTGGAGAAGATCTTCATGAATCCAAACTCTTCCATATGAGAGATTTCAATTCCTACAAGGAAACATAAAGCATACTCACAAAGGAATAGATTGTTAGTAGGTTAGTCCTAATATAAATCTATGTATATAAATAAAAGATATTTACAATATTAACAAAGTCCTTTTCAAAGTAGGATACTTATGAATCTTTCCATGAAAGTCCCAAAATCAACTTACCAAATATGTTGCTTTGATTCGAAATAGGAAACATCCTTTTCATAATAGGACAATATAAATCTTTCCATGAAAGTCCCAAAATCAACTTACCTTTTTGATATTGATTCGAAATTAAGGAAACACTTTGTTCCCTAAAAAGCACACGCTTTCAATCTCCCCCTATTTTGGACTTTCTGGTCAAAACTAAAGATTTATGATGATAATATTTATGACCAACATTTTCAGACTTGAAACTCCCTCTGAATGGATGTGTGTGCAGATGTGTCAACACATCCACATAAAACTGCATAGAACATGTTAGAACTAAAAGTTGCAGTTCAAAAAATATAAACTAAAGAACCATTTAGCAAATGTATTTAGGGATTACAGATCAAGACTAAAACTAACAAATAACTAAAATGAATATTAAAAGCAATTAAAATTATTAAAAACAAATATTAAAAGCAAACTTGTTGATGTTTCATTCACAATTAAGAACAAACGGTAAAACTCCCCCTGAGTTTAAGCATTCCAACTGAAACATCAGCAGTAGCAGCAAAGACAACATCAGTATCATTCTTATCCTTTTTCTTCTTCTCCCTCTTTTTGACTAGAAAGTGAAGTCACCCATTTCTGGAGATCCACCTTCAAAACCTTCAGGTTTTTTGGCATGAGTCTGGGAGGCAATCAGTTGAACATTGAGAGAAGTGGAGAAGCCTTCAGCTGCAGCATTTTTTTCATTTTATCTTCAAAAGAAGTTGCAGATGTGTGACAAGATGTGGCCACATCCTGACCCACATCCACAGCTTCAGCTCCATTGATTCTGCAGATTGATTAGACAGACAATGAGAGAGAAATATATGGTACGAGTGTGTGAGAGAGAAATTACGAGGACATGGAGCAAGAATTACAGAAGGTTTAAGGTGATGTGACAAGGGTTGTGCCACAAAAAACTCACAACTCCCCCTTTTCTACTCAAACAGGGATTCCTTCCTCAAACAGGACTCAAAATTACAGCAAAGACAGAAGGAGTCCACAACGGCTATAAAACCTTTGAAATTTCCACACACACACACACCGAATCACAGAAACAATAGGGATTAAAAAAAATCAAAATTTTGCTTACCTTTTATGAAACAAACAAACTTCAACCATATCTTTTCAACTGAATCCCTTTTGAAATTGTCCTTCCTTTTCTAATAAGGATTGATACACACCTTTTTCTTTCATGAGAGATATTGGAAAACAAAAACATGTTAAATCAAAGAATAAATTAAGAATGAAAATAAATTAACTAGCATATTTACAAAGCTTCGTATATGAATTAAAATGCAGTATGTCTAGCATGATGCAAACACACAGGGGAAGGAAAAAATCTCAGCACATAGATGTGGCATGTGTAAGTACCCCAATCTGGATCACCCCCTTTCAAGCACCCGGGAAACACCGCAGACTCATCAACGCAGTCTCGGAGACCTCTGGCACTCAAAACCTTCTCAAAACCCTCTCAAACCCCCAACCAAACCAAGGGAGGAGCCTTTCTGGGATAAAAAGGGACAAAAGGACCTTTTGAGAATTTTCAGGAAATCAGAAAAGCAATTAAGGTCCGTACGGACCTCTTTGTTTCAATGATTACTAAATCCCCTTAAAGTCCACAATATTCCCTCAAATCCGGGGAAAATGATTACTTCCTGCGAGTTGGTCCGTACGGACCTCTTTGCATGCAAGATGGTCCGTACGGACCTTATTGCTCGAGGAACACCATCATTCGAGAATATTCTCCATCATTGCGAGATTCCCTCAAATCGAGGAAATCCAAAATTACGGATAACCAAGAAGGTCCGTACGGACCTCTTTGCTCCGAAATTTTACTATAAATAGAGGGCTCCCCCTCCTCATTTTCACACACCTCCCTCTTCTCTCTTCCTCCCTTAGCCTTCGGCTCCCCTCTAAGTCCTCTCGAGGCACTCCCGGCCCCTTTCGGATCCTTTCGAGGCCTCGAGCTCCCTTGTGGTGCTCAGAAGCCTCCCGAGCGCTCCCGAGACGCTCCCGCGCTGCCCGAGGCACTCTCGAGGTACTCTGAGGCCCCTCGTGGTACTTCGAGGCCTTGCTGGTCTTTCCACGGTGTCCGGCTCTTTCCGAGTCAAACCGGCGATCCCAAACCACGCCGAAACTACGCCCGAGTGACTCCTGCCACCGCAACGCACGCCGAACCTCTGCCCGAGTGATCCAGACGATCCCCACGCACGCCGAACCTGCCCGAACGCACGGCCTACAACCTCAACTCACGCGAAACTCTGTCCGCGGACAACCGGCATCTCTCGAAGCAATCCCGATCCGTGCAGGAGCAGCTACTCCGACCTCAAACACTATTCCCGGCGGAAGACGGACACGAACCAACATTGGTAAGGCTTCCTTCCTACACTATTTCAATACATTTCCATACATAGCATACAATGTAGACATCCGATCTGACATGCATTTTTAAAAGCACACACACACACACACAACATTTAAAGGATATTAGGGGTATCAGAAAGACTCGTTTACGAGGCTACTCGGGTGAGCTCTAATATTCTAATATTCTCTTCCCGGGAGTCATCGACCTCAGAACTCAAAATCTCATCACACAAAAACGGTTTAAAATTATCTTTAAACTGATGCCCTTTTTCAATGTTTTGGGCTTAATAAAAACGGCGTGGCGACTCTACAAATGCGAAAACAAACGGCGAGACACCTCCAACGCGAAAGATGCCGGATGCGGGGCCGCGAGGCTGCTCGGATCCGGGTAATTTCGGTTGGCGACTCGTGGGGACTATTTTTGTTTTAAAAACTTTTAAACAAAACAAAAGATTTTTAAAACGATGATGAGGGTCAAACTTTCATTTTACCCCTTCCTTTAAGCATTGTGTGTGTGTGCACGTGCTTCGTTTTTATTTTACAAAAAAAAAAAAAATACAAAAAAAAATGCATCAATATACATACGTGCATACATTTAAAATTCTTCAAAAACTCTGTTTTACTCGGAAAAAGAATTTTAGAGACCGCACACTACGCGCTCTTTGCCTCGGTTACACCGCACTCTACTCACTGCTTTGCCTCGGTTACACCGCACACTACGCGCCTTCTTTGCCTCGGATACACTGCACACTACAACCCTCAACCCGGAGTGGTCTCGGTTGCGATCCGTTAGGTCTTCCTAGGCCTCTTGGGCGCGCGCACGGGATCATTCCAAACATCCCATCCTAGCCGGCGTCAACCACACGTTTGAGTCTTGAGTCACACTCTGTCCAGGACTCGGTTGGTTTTACCCGGTCAGTGTCATACGGCTGGATACATATACCATGCCGGCCATTTTCGAGTCAAGGCTCGGAACTCAAGATCCCTTGCGCAAGCAAAGTGATGAAAGGTCATGCTAAAATCTTGACACGATCTTGATTTCGAAGCTACACCCGACGATGTTCCGTCCAGGATATACATCCATGCTCGCATGACACCATGTCATCACGCCTTTGATACGTCGGCCATGACGATATGACCCGACCAACGCCCAACGTCACGAGATCCCTTGCGCAAGCAAGGCAAAGAGAGGTCATGCCGAACTCTTGACACGATCTTGACTTAGTGGCCGGCTCGGTTCACTATTCACATGGCTAACGCATCAAAACGAACATGACAGGCTCGGTCCTTAGGTTCGATTTTTCTTTTAGGCCGGTGGAAACCGCTTGCACTATAGGACCCTCGCACAGGGCTGTCCACCTGGGATGTCGAAATACGGGTGCAAAACGAGGGGCTTATAGCCGCGCGAGATGGTCTCAACGACCCGGGATCTAGCATAGTTGCGAAAAAGAAGAGCAATCTTTTCCAACCTACCTAGGATTACGAGAAAACACGTTTTAAGTAAATTAAAACAACAAAAAAAAATCAAAAAATAAAAGAAACGGAAACCGCATGCCACGTGAGTTTTCCCCCTTTTATCCCGTTAGGCCATTCCCGTGTCTAAACCTTGCCCATCACCCCCTCCGGCTAACGAGAGAGTGGTCGAGAGTACCGGGAACCCGTCTCCCGGTGTCAAAACAGGCAAGGTCCTACCCGCCTCTGTCACCGGGACGGTCCGTCAATTCCCATGGCCAAGTCGGTGGATAACAACGATGAGAACGGGACCTTACCCCAAGAAGTTTCCCAAACTGGCTGGAAGAAGTTTGGCGAGGTCCTCATGGCTATTGAGAAACGTCAAGGTGAGCAACAAGCTGGATCGAAGGTGCCATGCACCACTTCGGAACCTTAGCCACCCAACTACACAGGGCTTCCCAAGCCATGGCTGCTCCTACGGCCTCTAACATCTCTCATTGTCTCCCGAAGTCAACTGTTACCCTCGTACGAGCCATGCGGTTATGACGTAAGACCACAAGACCTTCGAGAGGAAAGCTTGCCCATCCGGCCTCCCGAGGTCCCGGTACCACCGCCGAACAACGAACACATCGGTGGGACGTGCGATTGCGGTGCTTGTGCGGAAATGGAATTCCCGGGATGCAATGAACGAGGGCCGTCCTCGAAGAAAGAAGAAGCTATCTTCTCAACAAAAGCTGAAAAAGAGGTATGAATCTGGTGATCCCACGGTCGGAACCCTTGGAGAACCCTCGGGAAAGTTTGACTACTATGTCATCTACTCCGACCAAATCTCCCGGCCTAGTTACGCGCGGGGCCACGGCAATGTTTGCTCCATGATCGAGTGGGACGAGCTTCGCACCGCCACCGAAGGCCCGAAGGTCAGATAATCCAACCCTGTCTTGGGAAGATCTCAAAGCCACTATTGATGCTTCGGTAAAAGCCATGACGGTGAACGAATTGAAATGCGCGGTGCGGCCTTACGCCAATCGGGCTCCTCCCGCTACGAAATAGGAGAGACAAGCAAAACCATAAGTCCAGAGGTGAATGTTACGACACGTTCCGGTCAAATCCTAGTGAATCCTCCACGGACGGACAAAAGGCCAGCCATACAGAGCCACGGGCGAAAAGGGACCCTACGCCAAAGAAGGCGAAACCTTGGACCCGAAAGGTTGAAGATCTGTCTTGACACGGCTTCAAGCGTACTCGGGCTAACATCTCACTCTGGTCCTTACTCACTTCATCTTACCCGCACAAGCTCAAGTTGGAAGAAAGCACGGCCCGAGACCATGGTTCCCATCACGGTGACACTGATGAAGCCGGTTCGGATGATTGGCAACGTCAATTACGGCAATATCATCACCTTCACAGAGCTCGATCTTCCAAAATTTGGGGCGACCACAACGAGCCTCTCTACATAACAGTTCAGGCGGGACGAGCGCCGTCTCCTCGGGTGTTGGTAGATGGGGGATCATCCATGAACGTCCTTCCGGCCAAAATGATGGATTTGCTAGGGATCAAAGCAAGCGATCTAAAACCCTCGACTCGGGCAATCAAGGCATACGACTCAACATCCCGCCCGAGTCTTGGGAATAGCCACCTTGAACTGTGGTTTGGAAAACAAATGGTCTGACAGATTTCCAAGTCATCGACATCCCGATCACCTTCATTTGCCATTTTGGGACGCCCTTGGCTACATCGGATCAATGGGGTGGCATCTACTCTCCATCAATGCGTAAAGTTCATCCAAGGAACAGATCGACCATCATCTACGGCGACGGCATAGTCGCTGAAAGGACCGACACCAACGGCGTCCCGGTTTTAGAGATCAAACACGATGATGACGGCATGATGCTCACGGGGTTCACCATCGAGAGCCCAGGCCAGTGTGCCACATAGATTTGCCTTTGATTTGGGACAAGATTCCTCCCGATGAAAATGATGAAGCACATGAACTACATCCGGGGCTCGGTTTGGGAAAACGCCGTCGGGCGCTCAACGGATCATCAATATCAAAGAACAGAGAATAGCCTGCACGGCCTGGGATACTCTCCTACTCCCGAACACATTGCGGAGGACAAGCGAGCTGCACGAAAACGCTCCACAGATAACAAAAGAGGCTTGCACGCAATCTCCGATCTTCGTCCTTACAGCTTCGACATGACCAAGTACTTCACAAGGAAGGCCGGCAACTTGGAAGAAGATCCAGAAAAGGGAACAGAGCTAATCAGCGCCAAACAAAGCTGGCCGACAACCATGGACAAGCTCCAGCAGAACCTGGCAAGATTCAGAGGCCTCAAGCCAAATCCTGTCCGAAGAGCATTCCTCGACACACCGCCCCTGCCGGGATCCACAACCACCACTATTCACAGCAAATTTTGGTTCGGGAAAACCCCCTCTTTGGCAGAAGAACTCGAAAAACTCTCTGTCAACACTCCTGCCTTCAACAAACGGGACGAGTCTGCATTCGAGCTAGTAATGCCCAAGACAAAAGCAAGAGACTCCGCAGACGATGCTTGGGACGAACCACTGCTCCACCTGCTCTTCAAAGAAGAAATCGAGATGCCGGATCTAATCGATTTTGTTTCTGATAACTCTGTGATAGCAATGATTGGGAACGGTGACGTAAAGCCTTTCAAGCCCCATCTCCTATCAAGCTCATTGCCACTCAATAACTGGGCCACATTCTCCGGACCTACTGCCAGCAAAAAGGACATGATCGAACAACTTGGTCTGACCCCTCGAGTCCTAGAGTCTAGTGTCAAAACTCATCTTGAGTCCATTAGCTTTGAATTCGAGTCTCTTGAGTCATCTGATGGCCTCACGCCAGAAGATTACGAACTCATTGCCAATAATGTATTCCCGTATGCTCTTAATGAATGCTTCGATCTTTCCGAGTATCCTCTCATTGCATCTTTAACAACTGATAAATTAACTAACACACAAACAGTTAATAACGATTCACTTGATGAAGAAGCAGACACATTAAATGAACAATACATTAAGCACATCTTTAAGCATGTTGTCAAACGAGAGAAAAACCGGGCCCAAGCTGCCGAGGAGGTTTTAACCAAAGTGAATTTGGGAGCTGGCGAAGAGCCAAAAGAGACGCAAATCGGAAGTTTCTTCACCGGCACGAGCAAGACGCATGGTTGCCTTTGCTCAAAGAGTTCGTGGACGTGTTCGCTTGGTCTTACCGAGACATGCCGGGATTAGATCCAAACATTGTAGAACACGGATTCCCTTGAATCACCGAGGCTAAGCCCATCAAGCAAAGCTACGCCGAATCAAGCCCGAGAATGGTCTTTACAAGTCAAAGAGAGGAGATCGAAAAAATGCTCCGCGTCGGCTTCATCAGGGTGATCGAGTACCCCACATGGCTCTCCAATATCGTCACGGTCACCAAGGCCAATGGAAAAGTACGGCTGTTGCGTGGACTTCCGAGATCTCAACAAAGCAAGTCCCAAGGACGATTTTCCACTACCCAACATCGACATGTTGGTAGACACTCTGACCAATTTCGAAGTCAAGTCCTTCGTGGACGGTTTTGCCGATTACAATCAGATCAAGATGGCCGAAGAAGACCAAGAAAAAACGGCTTTCACAACCCCTGGGAACCTCTTGCTACACGGTAATGCCGTTCGGACTAAGAACGTTGGGGCTACCTACCAACGGGCGGCAACCGCCCTCTTCCACGATATGATCCACAAAGAGATCGAAGTGTACGTCGATGACATGATCGTTCACTCAAAGGGATCGGACGGACAACACCTCACGAGACTGAGAAAATTCTTCATCGCCTTCGAAAACACTCAATGAGGCTTAACCACCGCCAAATGCACATTTGGGGTTAGCCGAGGCAAGGTTTTGGGATACATGGTCACCGAGAGAGGCATCGAGGTGGATCCTCAAAGATCAAAGCTATCATTGAAATGAGACCACCGCAAACTCGGACGGAGGTGAAAAGCTTCATGGGCCGCTGCAATATATCGGCCGCTTCGTCAACCAATTGACCTCATATGCGAGCCAATCTTCAAACTGATGAAGAAGAACGGCGACATCGAATGGAACTCGGAATGCCAAGATGCCTTTGAAAAAATAAAAGCATACCTTGTGAGTCCTCCGATTCTCTGTCCTCCCCACGAGGAAAAGCCACTTTGTTGCTATACCTAGCGTGGCCAGACACCGCGGTTGGAGCCATGCTCTGTCAAGAAAAGAAGGAGTCACGGGTCGAAACGCCATCTACTTCGTCGGTCGAAAGTTTCAAGGCGGCGAACTCAATTACTCGGCCCTCGAGAAGACTGCGCGGCTACGGTATGGGTTGTCGGGAAACTACGGCACTACATGCGGTCGCACACGGTACACTTGGTTTCCAAAATGGACCCGGTCAAGTACCTCTTCGACAAACCATCTCTGTCAATGAGGCTCGCCAAGTGGTCTTTCTTCCTAGCGGAATTTGACATCAAGTACGTAAACCAAAAGGCAACCAAGGGACGGGCCATGGCCGAACAACCGGCTGATTTCCCAACCGACGAGGCTCGAGGCCCCTGAACCACAATTTCCGGACGAGGGAATCTTCGCAATCGAAGGCGAAAACCGATGGCAAGCTGTTCTTTGACGGAGCGGCCAACCAAAAGGGAAACGGCGTCGGTATGCTCTTGGTGGATCCCAAGGACGAGCACACCCCAATTGCTATAAAGCTCAATTTCGAGGTAACCAACAATGCCGCCGAATATGAAGCTGCGCTTTGGCTTGGACTACAAGCCGCACTCGAGAGGAATGTCCGAAACTCGAAGTTTATGGGGACTCGGCCTTGATCATCAACCAAGTCTCCAACAAGTGGAAAACCATAGACCCGGGCTTGCAAAAATACCATGCCTGCATAGAGGACCTCATCACACAATTCGAAGAGGTCACCTTCCATTACTTGCCAAGAGACCGAAACAGGTTTGCAGATGCCTTAGCCACCTTGGCCTCCCTTGTGGAAATCCCTGAAGGAAAAGCAATCAAACCCTTCAAAGTCGGACGAAAGGAAATCCCACGCCTCTTGTTGTGAGATCGAACCAGAACCCCAAGCCCGTCAATGAGCCGTGAGGTACAACCAGATTTTCCAATACCTCAAGAGCGGAAACCACCTTCATGAACAAGGAAGACCCACACACGTGGCGGGGGTCAAAACCAAGAGCATCATGGCCCTAAAACGCCTCGCCTCTCACTTCGTCATCCTCGGGGACATGCTATACAAGAAACGCTACCATGGGCCACTCCTACGCTGCATCAGTCAAGAAGAAGCAAGCCAGTTCATGAACGAAGTCCACAATGGGGCTTGCGGTCCCCACATGAACGCCAGAGCCACGATGCAAATCATTCTCGGGATGGGCTACTCGGATCTCCATGGAGGCGGATTGCATCCACTTTGTCAGAAGCTGCGACAAGTGCCAACGGTTCTCCAACCTCAATCATCTACCACCCCACGATCTCTCTTGCATGACTACACCGTGGCCCTTTGCCACTTGGGGAATTGACGTCATCGGGAAAATCGCTCCGCCAGGCAAAGAACGGTCACGAGTTCATCTTAGTAGCCATCGACTACTTCACCAACTGGGTCGAAGCCAAGTCCTACAAGGTACTCACCTCCAAGCAGGTCGCGCATTTCCTTAAAGAAAACATCATCTCGCCGATACGGCATCCCAAATGAGGTCATATCGAGATAACGGCTCACACTTTGAAGGGAATTCGACAGACTGCTGGCTGAATTCAAGATCACACGTCACAAATCTTCTCCCTACCGGCCACAAACAAACGGCGTCGTGGAAGCAGCAAACAAAACCCTCGAACGGATCATCCGAAAAATGACCACCCGAGGACGAGATTGGCCCGAGAAGCTGCACCTTGCACTTTGGGGCTACCGCACATCGTCGAGAACGACCACGGGAGAAACCCCATTTGCCACGACGTACGGGATGGAAGCAGTCCTTCCCATCGAGCTAGAAATTCCCTCACTCCGAGTGCTTCTGGAAAATGACATCAACGAAGTTGAATGGCTCGGCCGACATGACGAATTGGCTCTGCTAGATGAGCGACGACTAAAGGCCATGGAACACGTCCGAGCCTATCAAAGCAGGATGGCTAGAGCTTTCGACAAGAAAGTCAAATCCCGAGACATCAGGGAAGGTGACCTTGTACTCAAAGAAAAGCCTCCCACTCGAACCAACCCATTGGGAAAATGGGAACCCACATGGATCGGCCCTTTCGTGGTTCAAAAGATCTTCTCCGGAGGCGCCATAGGCACAGGACCTAGACGGCAATCCCTTCATGAATCCGGTCAACGGAAGCAAACTTCGCGAGATACTTCGCCTAAAGAAGAACAGTGTGCATCTCTTGGCACTCCATGTAGTGTCGAACTACGCGAGACTGAGCCCTCTAGTCCGGGGAAACGTAGGCAACCTTAATTGGTCCGGTCTAAAAATACACAAAAAAGTCAACAGTTTGAATGTCAATCAAGACCTCCATCAAGCTACGCACTTTTCGTAAACACGCCCCCGGCGGTCACCTTGACCAAGTCAAACGACGGCGGCAACATCAAAGGACATCCGAGGTCACTCGGCATCAAACGGCCAGGCTCATCCGCTTCCAAGCCGGGGGCTTGTCTTCGCCCTCACGCGCTTCAAAAAAAAAAAAAAAAAAAAAAAAAAAAAAAGGGGAGCTCGAGCAAGGGCTCACAAAAAAAAAAAAAAGGAGCTCAAGCAGAAGCTGCAAAAAAAAAAAGAGGTCAAGAGCCCGACGCCAACAAGAGGCAAGGAAGCTACGAAAAAGACCGTCAGAACGACTTGTCAAGGGAGCATTCAACCTCTCGGCCCAAGCACAAAGCCTCGGCAAAGGGGATTGCCGTCGGGGCAGGCTTGCCGGTCCGCGGATGCAACGAGAAAAGTCCAAAGATGGACGCCGACAAAGTGCACAACGTAAGCAAAGGCGAACAAGAGATCTTGCGTCTCGACAAAGCTTTAAAAGTAAATCACAAATCACTAACGGTTACAACATTTCTTGATGAGTTCAAGCACGGTCTACTCTCAAGTTCACAACATGCTAAAAGACAGCTTAATACATTTAACTAATAATGTGTTTGCAATGCAATGAATGGATACCTAGGAGGTCATTCCGCGCCATCTCGCGCTTGTCCCCTCGCCATTCTTTCCTTTCTTCCCTCGTCCCCGGCGAGTCTTCTTTCGCTTCACGTGAACCAACTCTCGTCTCTCGCCCAGAGATCGGGGGTCCTCCCAGTAGAGTCAAACAATCCAAGAGCTCTCGGGGCTTCATTCGCCCGTGCTTCGGCTCGATCTCCTCCTGCGAGTCCCGTAAAGAGGACCTCTCCCCGTCGGTCGGTCAACTCTAGTCTCGTAGTCAAACAAAGTGTCTCCGTCACATCCAAAGGGTCGACTGTGCTTCGAACTCCTAAGGCAATAGGCTGCTACGGCAACCGGGTCCCGTAATCGCTACACGCCTCGCTCTCCAAGACCACTTGGGACTGCCCAACACGCCGCTCATACTGTGCCGGATGCGAAGTCGTCAATACAACGCTCCCGACGTCTAAGGAGTACCACAGAGGGAAAGCGGAATACTTCCATACCTCGTAAAATACAAGAAGGCACACTAAGGCGCCATACAAAGAGGAGCTATCTCCGCAAGTAGCAAGGTCATCCCGGCCCAACAAAGGCTCTGCTTCATCCCAAACTGCCGGCAACAAGCGACGGAATATAGAAGGAGGACCGAGACAAACCTGGAACTCGACAACGTAGGACCCCTCCCGCAAGATCCTCCCGGTCTCAATCCTCCGGTGCGGAACCCACCGGATCTCGATGCGTACCAAGCCGTGCCATCCATCTCTCCCAAAGTGACCGATCCATATCCAACGCAAGAGGTCGCCGAGCAAATGACCACGGGCTAAACGACGTCGGAGCCTCTGACATGGCCCGAAGTCTCTCTCGCGGCCACAAGGTGAGCAAAGCGGGGCTTCCCCTCTCATGAACCGATCCCCAGTCGCCAGACGGTCGATACCATGAAGAGTCTCCCCCAGCACCAACGGGACAATATCCTCTCCAGCCCTGCAGTGCCCTACCACATCTAGCAAAGCGCCATCACAAATGCCAAGGGAACTGACCAGAAAAAGCGTCGCCATCACGCACAAGGCAAATACATCCCAAGAGACGTCACTCTCATCATCAAACATGACCCATTTTCCCAGCAAACAGTACAACAACCACTGTCCTCAGCAAAACCTTGCTCCAAACTGCCCAAACGCTGGCCAAAGCCATTCCCGGCAAACATACACTACCCACAAATGCACTCTCAGCTCGCGTGGCATGCACAAAGTAAAAAATAATAATAGCAACAATTTCTAGGACAATTCCCGGGAATCAAAAAAAAAATATAAATGACATTACATCTTAAAATAAAATACTGTTTGCCGTCCAAATACGAGTGTTTTATTACAGGTACCCATAAATGTCTGTTGCTAAACAAAAAAAAAGAGGGATATGAAAAGAGGGAAAGCAAATGAATACTAATCAGACTCCTCAGCATCATCATCCTCGCCGAGGTCCTCCAAAGAAAAGTCGGGCATCCCAAATGAACTCGCCCGTCACATCTCGTCGTCGAATACCGAGCACCCGCCTGAGGCTCCCACGAAAAGTACTCGAAGGATCAAATCCGGCGAAAGGATCAAAGAAAGAAGGCTCGAGGAACCCTCACCTCATGCGCCATGCGGAGGCATGAATCCGATAAAAGGGCTGCTCCTCGAAGGCCCCGCAGCCTCCCGAAGACGTCCCGACATCCATGCTATGCCGCCCTCAAAGGTCCCTCCCGCCGCGGCTCCGGCTCGGCCCCGGGCGGAGGAACGTCTACATAATGCCTCGAAGGCATAGGCTCGTACGCCGGCACGCGTCGCGAAGACCGGCAAGATATCTTCGACGCCATCTTCTTCGCAAACGACCTCATCGCTACATAACGGCGAGTCAGCATATCATAGGCTCTCCCCGGGACTCCGCACCAACAAGAAGCCAAGGAAACGCTCATCAAATGCGCTTATACTCGACAACAAAAGAGAAAAATGCGTAAAAGATGCCAAAATGGAAAAGAGTAAGAACACTCACCGATCTATCGGGGTCCACTGTATGCAAAGCAGAGCTCGCTCCGAACGGCATGCACACCCTCCTCTCGATCCGTCCCCGCGGACGTACGTGAAGTCCGGTCCCGCATCGGAACCTCTCGGGAGCTCGCGCGCCTCTCTCTCCCGCGCCTGCACACTCGCGGCGTCCTCAGCCTTCCTCTCTCACGAAGGCCCCGTACTCCTCTCCATATAAAATGAACTCCTCGCGCGACACCGCCAAGGTACCTCTCGAAATCGAGCACGTCCATGTCTCGGGAATCAAGCATCCCAAAGGGAGGGTCCCTGAGCCACGGGAAGCACACCGGGGCCATGCCGCTGTAAGACCCGCTCTCCCGCATACATGACATCACAAGTCAAGCCCCGCAGCATCTTCCGCCGCGGCTGTCACGCCTCGGGAGCCCTCGAACTCATCCCCTCATACCGAGCCCACGGGAACAAGACGAAACCCTCCGGCTATCTCTCCGCACGCTCCCGCACATCCCCGTAGGCGATGGTGAGCTTCCCGCCGGTCCTCCTCTTCCTCGCCGTACGAGCCCAGCCTAGCATAGCAGTGGTACGCAAAGAATGACCCCGGATCTCTATCCCACGGGAAGCACTGAAAACCTCATAAAACCACACTCGCGACAAAAACAGAGAAGGCTCAAGCAAAAGAAAACGGAGAAATGACAGACTGCTAAATCAAAAAACAGCAATAAACTCATACCTCCAATGCGAAGTCAAAACAGGCCAACGACCACACCCGCTTAAACCGGTCCAAGGAGAAATAGAGCTCGGCCCAAGCTCGCTCGCCCCAAGCAATGTCGCAGACCCTATCCAGGTCAATCAAGCTCTCCAGCAGAGCAAATGGAGTCGCAGTCGCGTGGTTCGAGAACAAAGTCTCGGACACCGCATACCACAAAAAGGAGCGTGCCAATCGCTCCATTGCCACTGCCGGTCCCCCGGATGTAGGCCCCAATGCCGGACGTGATCTTCGGCTCCACGTCGCTATACAACATGCCTGTGCCCCCGCGAGGACGAGGCTCAAAGCCCAAGCAGCTCTGGCCACCACCACATCGTAGATCATGTCTCTCCACCGCACCGGCCCTCCTTCAAGGAAAGCTCCTGATCGCAGCAAAGTCGGTAGGCGTCACCGTCACCTCTCCCCACTCGTATGGAAGGTGTGAGTGGTATCCCACCGCACTCGTAAAGGCCAAGGAAGACACTCTTGTTCTTCCTCGTGTCGACACTCCGAGCCTGTGTTCTCAACGAATACACCTAGGCCGTAAGCATAAACCAGCCTCTCCGGGACTCGGCCTACCGTCCACGGAAATATCGTGCATCCGCCGCCACTAGCCAACAACAGCCTCGAGCGATCCCCGAGTCTTCATCCTCTTGGCCTTCCCGGCCATAAGCCCCGCAGATCCCGCAGTAAACACAAAGAAAGGTACGTCAATCACAGTACTTAATATAAAACAAAAGGCACATATATCCCGTCACAAAACACGGCACATATTGCACATATTTTTCACATATAACCCGTCACAAAAACACGGCACATATTGCACATATTTTCCCCACAGAATCCGTCACCCAAAAACACGGCACGACACATATGCATAACACATTTTTCAAAAAAAAAATCCGTCCCTACACGGCACACACTTTCACATATAACCCGTCACAAAACACGGCACATGTCACATTTTTTCACAAAAATTATCACTACACGATAATTTTTCTCACAATGTACATACATAAATAGCATTAGGTACAAAACACCAAAGCATGCAATTCACTAGATAGGCACTTTATTTTCACAAATAAAAGCTAATCTACACATTTCTGCACAAAATACACATACCCACAATTTTTACATGTCCATTTTCAACAATTCATCAAGAATTTCACAAAAAGGCATAAAATAATAAAAAAAAAAAAAATTCAAAAATGCGAAAAACTAAAACCTAGTTCTAGCATTCAAAAAATTCGAGCAGGGAATCAAAACGGAACAGATTTCTTACCTCCCCGACGTTCATGGAGCGACGATTGTGCACCTCCGGATTCGGATACAAGACATCCGGGTTCTTCGAAGATGGAACGAACGAGATCCAATTTCTTTGAAGCTCCATTCGCTGCTCAACCACTCCCGATCAAGGCTGACGACGACTCCTTCGAGATCCCTCCGCCATTGCAAGCAATTCAAGCTAAGAAAAATGGAAGATTTTGGACAAAAATGGAGTTTTCTCTCTTTCTCTCTCGCTGGTTCACGAACTGGGAATGGGAAATGAAGAGGGAGCCTCGGAATTTAAGCCCGGTCAAAATCTGGGAACTGTAAAAATCAAAGTGGTCCGTACGGACCTCTTTGCAACCAGGTTGATCCGTACGGACCTCTTTGCAAGAGGGGGCCAAATTACTTTCCTGCCCTTATAATCTTTGCCCCTGGCTGTCCTAAGGCCTTTTCCAGCAAATCCAAGTGCAGAATGGTCCCTAACCCTTCAATTCAACCACCGGCCATCAACGTAAGACCGGTCCTCGCCCACTTCAACGGCAAGTCAACCACCGGCCGTCAAGCGTAAGACCGGACCTCGCCCACTCCAACGGCAATTCAACCACCGGTCGTCAAGCGCAAGACCGGACCTCGCCCACTTCAAACGGCAATTCAACCACCGGCCGTCAAGCGTAAGACCGGACCTCGCCCACTCCAACGGCAATTCAACCACCGGCCGTCAGTGTAAGACCGGTCCTCGCCCACTTCAACGGCAACTCAATCCCCGGCCATCAACGTAAGACCGGTCCTCGCCCACTCCAACGGCAATCCAACCACCGCCCGCTCAACGGCAATTCAGGAAGGAGCCGACACCTCCCAGCACGAATCCCAAGGCACGAGACGCCTCCAAAACGCCCGACGGCAATTCAAGAAGGAGCCAACACCTCCCAGCACGAATATCAAGGCACAAGACGCCTCCAAACGCTCAACGACAACTCAACCACTGGAGGTCCGAAGTCATCTTCCCAATGTAAAAGTGGCCCCTACAAGGTCACGCATCCTCAAAGAATTCAAGCACTGGCCGATGTAAGCCCGAACTTCGCCCACTTCAACGGCAGCGCAAGCACCGGCCATCAAAGTAAGCCCGAGCTCCTCCCCAACAAGTCGAAAGGGAAGTCATGCAAGACTGCATATCCCCAGCACCGGCCATCATCCTTGCCCATTCAACGGCAAAATAAGCACAAGAAGGAGCCAACACCTCCGAGTACAAGTCCCAAGGCACGAAGCGCCTCCCAAAACGCCAAATGGTGAAGCAATCATCGGCCATCATCCTTGCCCACTTCAACGGCAGCTCAAGCACCGGCAGTCATCGTAAGTCCAACCTTCTACATCAACATGCAAAAACACAAAGGCCTCTACGCCTCTCGAAGCACAAGGCAGCCATGCCTCCACAACTGCGGCTAGAAGACGATTCAAAGTCCTCGCGCATTACATCAACTGCGGCTAGAAGACGATTCAAAGTCCTCGCGCATAAACACCAACAGCCGCCAGATGACGATTCAAAGTCCTCCAGCGTGGCACCAACCGCCGCCAGATGACGATTCAAAGTCCTCCAGCGTGGCACCAACTGCGGCTAGAAGACGATTCAAAGTCCTCGCGCATAAACACCAACAACCCGCCAGATGACGATTCAAAGTCCTCCGCGTGGCACCAACCGCCGCTGATGACGATTCAAAGTCCTCCCATGGCACCAACCGCCGCCAGATGACGATTCAAAGTCCTCTGGCCGTGGCACCAACCGCCGCTGATGACGATTCAAAGTTCTCCAGCGTGGCACCAATCGCGGCTAGAAGACGATTCAAAGTCCTCGCGCATAAACACCAACATGTACTCGCCGACGACGATTCAAAGTCCTCCAGGTGGCACCAACCGCCGCCAGGATAACGATTCAAAGTCCTCCCGTGGCACCAACCGCCGCCGGATGACGATTCAAAGTCCTCCGCGTGGCACCAACCGCCGCGATGACGATTCAAAGTCCTCCTGGCGTGGCACCAACCGCCGCGGATGACGATTCAAAGTCCTCTGGGCCGTGGCACCAACCGCACCGAAGACGATTCAGTCCTCACTTATCTCCGGCCCTAAGGCCTTAAACCACCCGATTAGGAAAATCGTAAAATTTCCATCCCAGACACCACCACGTCCTCACAATTGACCTCGGCGGTCACCACATCTCAGACACCACCACGTCCTACCACCGACCTCGGCGGTCACACAACACTTCGTGGCACCACCACGCCCACATGCACTCACAAATTCACGACCTCTCGAACTACGACTGTGCTTGATTCCCGCCAGTGGATACGTAGGAATCCTATCACAGTGGTCCGGCCATCGACCTATACGGTCCACCTAGACACCACCACGTCCTTCCCATCGACCTATGCGGTCACCCAGATACCACCACGTCCTCACCACCGACCTCGGCGGTCACACGACACTCCAGGCACCACCACGCCCGCATTCACAAAACACTCACCCCACACCCGAACTACGACTGTGCTTGATTCCCACCGGGGATACGTAGGAATCCTATCACAAAGGTCCAAATTCTATCGACTCCAAACGGTCACACAAAAGGACACCACCACGTCCTCACATTGACCCTCACGGCCACTTCCTCTCCCAAAGACGCGATCCAGCATTAGGACCCTTATCTTATCTGGCGACCCCACTTCTTTCATAAGTGACGTCGTCGAGGGCTTCGTAAGTACCCCAACTGATCACCCCCTTTCAAGCACCCGGGAAACACCGCACTCATCAACGCAGTCTCGGAGACCTCCGCACTCAAAACCTTCTCAAAACCCTCTCAAACCCCCAACCAAACCAAGGGAGGAGCCTTTCTCGGGATAAAAAGGGACAAAAGGACCTTTTGGGAATTTTCAGAAATCGTAAAAGCAATTAAGGTCCGTACGGACCTCTTTGTTTCAATGATTACTAAATCCCCTTAAAGTCCACAATATTCCCTCAAATCCCGGGAAAATGATTACTTCCTCTGCAGAGTTGGTCCGTACGGACCTCTTTGCATGCAAGATGGTCCATACGGACCTTATTGCTCAGTGGAACACCATCATTCCGAATATTCTCCATCATTGCGCATTCCCTCAAATCGAGGAAATCCAAAATTCTGGATAACCAAGAAGGTCCGTACGGACCTCTTTGCTCCGAAATTTTTACTATAAATAGAGGGATCCCCCTCCTCATTTTCACACACCTCCCTCTTCTCTCTTCCTCCCTTAGCCTTCTGGCTCCCCTCTAAGTCCTCTCGAGGCACTCCCGGCCCCTTTCGGATCCTTCCGAGGCCTTCCGAGCTCCTCGTGGTGCTCCGGCCTCCCCCGAGCGCTCCCGAGACGCTCCCGCGCCGCCCCAAGGCACTCTCGAGGTACTCGAGGCCCCTCGTGGTACTCCGAGGCCTTGCACAGTCTTTCCACGGTGTCCCGGCTCTTTCCGAGTCAAACCGACGATCCCAAACCACGCCGAAACTCTGCCCGAGTGACTCCTGCCACCGCAACGCACGCCGAACCTCTGCCCGAGTGATCCCGACGATCCCCACGCACGCCGAACCTCTGCCCGAACGCAGCCTACAACCTCAACTCACGCCGAAACTCTGTCCGCGGACAACCGGCATCTCTCGAAGCAATCCCGATCCGTACCGGAACGCTACTTCGACCTCAAACACTATTCCCAAGCGGAAGACAGACACGAACCAACATTGGTAAGGCTTCCTTCCTACACTATTTCAATACATTTCCATACATAGCATACAATGTAGACATCCGATACAGCATGCATTTTTAAAAGCACACACACACACACACACAACATTTAAAGGATATTAGGGGTATCCGAAAGACTCGTTTTACGAGGCTACTCGGGTGAGCTCTAATATTCTAATATTCTCTTCCCGGGGAGTCATCTGACCTCCGAACTCAAAATCTCATCACACAAAAACGGTTTAAAATTATCTTTAAACTGATGCCCTTTTTCAATGTTTTGGGCTTAATAAAAACGGCGTGGCGACTCTACAAATGCGAAAACAAACGGCGAGACACCTCCAACGCGAAAGATGCCAGATGCCGGGGCCGCGAGGCCTGCTCGGATCCGGGTAATTTCAGCATGGGATGTGAGTCACATTTGGGGACACATTTAGATCACAAAAAGTCAATGAGCAATAATCCAATCTGCACAGCCTCTAGGATGCATCCACCCATTTTTTATTGTGGATATTTTGCATATTGAGTAGCTTTCACTATTCTTGAATCCCAAAGATAGCCCTTTTTCCCAATAATCTTATCAAGTTTGATTTTAAGATTTCTTATGAGAATCGCTTGATCACAATGGTATGGCTTCATACTAAGGGTGAAGCAGTTGTTTCTCACTATTTTTTTTTCTCTTATTCTTTTTTTTCTTTTTATAGCACCCACTGTGAGATACCTAGGAAGGTTATATCAAGTCATCAAAAGATGACAAGAACAGGAAGTGCTCACAATTAAGTGATCAGAACAATGTCAAAAATGAAGACTCACAAGTGACCACACTGAGATAATTCGTGCTAATGCATGATTTTTTTTTCAGTTAATCTAATCTACAGATGTGTTAGAGGATGTGAGACATATTTGTGCTCACAACCTTAGATATCACACAAACCAAGAGACTTTCTCAAGGAGGAAAATCTCTCCAAATCTAATGCCTTTGTAAATATATCAGCCAATTGATTTTCAGTTCCAACAAATTCCAGACACACAATTTTTTGTTCTACAAGATCCCTAATGAAATGATGTCTAATATCAATGTGTTTTGTTCTAGAATGTTGGAAAGGATTTTTAGATATGTCCAAGGCACATTTGTTATCACAAAAAGCAGTCAAAATTTTGCTATTTAATTCATAGTCTTTCAGCATTTGATTCATCCATAGCAGTTGTGTGCAAACACTTGCAAGGGCAACATATTAAGCCTCAGCTATGAACAAGGAGACATAACTTTTTCTCCTTCTATACCAGGAATAAAGGATGTTACCAAGGTAGGAACATCGAACACAGATGTTTTTATCATCAAAATTGTTTACCCAGTCTAAGTCAAAGTATCCCACTATGTTAGACACAAAGCAGTAACAGCATACCTTGGAGTATAAGGATGTATGACTCCATAAAGCATCCAAATACCTGTGATTTACCTTCTCATTCCTTCTGATTTGCCTTTGATCATGCATTTCACCAACCACTTGAGAAGTGGGGTGATCTTTCTGAATTCTGGACAAAATGTCATTTGATCTATCAACAGACCCAACATGGTTTCTTTCAGGAATAACTTCTCCTTCTGAATCTGAAGAGCTGACTTCAGACTCAGTTCTTTGAGTGGATGTGTGTTCAGATGTGGGAACGGTTGTGTTCAAATCCGTAGATACCTCCTTTTGCACATCTGGACACACATCTGCCTGCTTTTCCTTTTCAGTGCTTTCCGTATCTCCAGCACCTATATCAGCAGATTTCCACTCCAGTTGATAACCTGAAACATCATCCTTGGCAGTTTTGAGGTTAAAATCAAGTGTATCATCAAATACAACATCAGAAATGCTTAAACAAGACAAATTGTCACAAAACTTGTAACAATTGTCAGATGATCTTAGACCAGTGAGGACACATGTGTTAGACTCATCAAACACCTCACATGTCTTCTTATCAAACTTCACATATAAGTCATCATCACATAACTGACTTATACTAATGAGATTAGTCCTAAGACCTTCCACATGATACACATTGTGAAGTTTTAGGAGACCTTCAACAGCTAAGGTTCCCTTACCAATTATTTTTCCTTGAGCCCCACCACCAAAGTTTACTTTACTACCATTGACAAAAGTGTATTCTTTCAAAACATCTTGGTTACCTGTCATGTGCATAAAGCACCCACTATCAAAAAACCAGGAACCAGAGACACTACTCTTGAGGGAAGAGTAGACAACATTGCAGGTAGCACTAGGTTTAGCCACCCACTTAGTTTCAACTTTCTTTTTGTGGTGCAGAGGTCTCACATTACCATGATAAGTGTTCGGATGTGTACACATCTTCTCACACATCTGAGACTGATTAACACAACCAGCCTTTTTGTCAGCCTTTAGCTTGTAACAGAAGGGTCTAATGTGCCCAGGAGCAAAGCAGTAATGACAGATGTAATGCCTTCTCCTTGGCCTTTTCTCACTCAAAAATGGTTTTTCTTTCAAAATTGATTTTTTCACACTTTTTGAAGTAGAAGTCTCATATCCCTCCTTTACAAATTTTCCTTTTTCAAAGCCCAGACCAGTTTTATTAAGTTGACCCATAGAAATAGCTTCATCAAGTTTCATTTTACTTTTGTTTAACTTGGTAAATGTACTTTCAGCTTTTTCACACTCATTTTTGAATTTTTCAAGCTCAACTTCTCTCTTGGTCACTAAAACTTCAAGTTTGGCAATGGTATCTTTTTGATCATCATTCTCTTTTGAAAGTTTGGTTTTCTCATCTTCACAGGTAATCCGTTTATCAGAAAGAACTTTATTTACCTTAGTAAGCACCTCAATTTTGTCCATACGCTTCATCCAATCAGCATGTAGTTCCTTATAGGTTGCAAAGAGTTCCTCATAGGGAATGTCCCTATCTTCATCTTCTGAATCTCCTTTTACAGAGAAACAGTTGAAGGTCTGGTCGGATGTGAGTTCGGATGTGTACACATCTGTATCAACATCCGTCTCCAGATCAGCTTCAGAAAATTCTTCTTCATTTGTATCTGCAGTATAAGCATTAAAACAGACATAGGAAGATTCAAATGCATAGATGTTAGCAAATACTTCATCATCCTCACTATCACTCGAAGCAGCAGTGTAACTAATTCCCCTTTTCTTAAGTGTGTTAGCACACTCATTAGCAAAGTGATCAAAGCCACGACATGCTCTACATTGCACAGAATCAGAGGATTTCTTGATATCAAAACTTTTCTTTTTGAACCCCTCATCAGGATTATCTTCTTGTTTCTCTAAATCCTGAGAGTATTTTCTAGGAAACTTGTTTCTCCTTTTGTTTTTCAAAATAGAATTAAACTTCTTGGTGATTACAGCCACATCATCTTCCTCAAGATTAGATTCATTAATTTCAGAGGAAAGGTCAGCTATTCCCTTTGGAATGGCTGCAGAACTTTTAAGGGCAATACTTATTGCCTTGTTCTTTTGTTGAGCTTCAAGATTTAGCTCGAACACAGTTAAAATACCAACAATTTTGTCTAAACCTACTGTGTTGGTGTCATTAGTCTCTTCTATAACAGCCACCTTAATGTTAAACCTTTCGGGCAAAGTCCTTAAGATTTTGCTGACTAATCTCACATTCGAAATTGACTCTCCTAGGCTAGTGCATTCATTGGAGATTTCATGAATTTTGGCAGCATATGAAACTATGTCCTCAGTCTCTTCCATTCGAAGTATTTCAAACCTATCCATTAAAATTCTAAGCCTAGTAGCCTTTACACTTGGTGTTCCCTCACATTGTGATTGCAAAATATCCCAAGCAGCTTTAGCAACACTCTCATTAGTGATAAGCTTGTACATATTTTCAGAAACATGGCTGGAAATAGCACCCATTGCTTTAGAATTATAGTTAGCCAAATGTATTTCTTCAAGAGTCCATTGATCTTCAGGTTTTCTTTCGAAAATAGACTCACCAACACCAGAAGCAGGCTTCTTCTCCACAGTAGGAGGTTGCCATGCAACAAGGATACACATCCAAGCCCTTTCATCAATACCTTTGATGTAATTACGCATCTTAGACTTCCAAAGAGAATAATTTGTGCCATCCAAGACAGGAGGCCTGTTTTGATGATTTTGGCATTCCATAATGACTACACTTTCTGGATCAACACTCAGTAATATATCGAGAGTTGGCTCTGATACCAATTGAAAGTTTCGTGTAGCTAGGAAGCTTCAAACACTCAACAGTTCACGGATGTGAGTACAGATGTGTCTCACAACTGTCCACACATCCACCAATAATGCAGCGGAATAAAACAATAACACAAGGGTTATATACGCTCACTGATCTTGAGATCAGCAAACTAGGCTTACGCCCAAAAACTTTTCACTATTAAAACTTTTGTTGCTTACAAAAATACGAATAAGTGAAAACTAAAAGACGAAAATACTAAACAAGTTCTAATCACCTTCTACGATAAGAACAGACTCCCTTTCCCAAGTAGACTCTATTCCAATCAGAAGTAAAACAAAGAACTTGACAAAAACCTAGATGTGAGTTCGGATGTATCTCACAACCTTCACTCACAATCTAAAACAATATTACACTACCAGAAACTGGTGTTTTAGCGACGGAATCAACAGCGACGGACTCATTCCGTCGCTAAATAGCGACGGAAATTAAGCTTTAGCGACAGAAAGATTTTGGCGTCAAATTTACTGACGAAATTGAATTCCGTCGCTATATTCCGTCGCTAAAACGAATATTCCTCAAATATTCGTTTTATTACCGCCACTATTTTGGCGCTAGATTTACCGACGGAATATTTCGTCGCTATGTCTTCCTCAGCGACGGAATCATTCCGCCGATGAAAAGTTAATATTTTCTTATTTTTTTATTTACCAGCGACGGAATTATTTCGTCGGTGAAATTAAATATTTTTCATTTTTTGAATAATACACCGACAGAATATTTCCGCCGCTGATAAATTAAAAAAAAATTAATTTATCAGCGACAGAAATATTCCGTCTGTGAAAATCAAATATATATATATTTTTTGAAATATTACACCGACGGAATATTTTCGCCGCTGAATAATTAATTTTTTTTTAATTTATCAGCGGCGAAAATATTCCGTCGGTGAAATTAAATGTTTTTTATTATTTTTTTTTTAAATTGAACACCGACGGAATATTTCCACCACTGATAAATTATTTTTTTTTAATTTATCAGCGACGGAATATTCCGTCGGTGATTATATAATTTAATTTTTAATTATTTTTAGAACTAATTAACATAATAACTAACTGAAAAACATTAAAATATTTAACTGAAACGTTAGAAAATTGACTGAAATTTTGAAAAACTAACTGAAAAAGTTAGAAAACTAAGTGGAAACGTTAAAAAACTAATTGGAATTCTAAAAAACTAACTGATAACATTAAAAAACTGACTGAAATTTCAAACCCTAAACCCTAAACCCTAACCCCTAACCCCTAAACCCTAAACCCTAACCCCCCTAACCCCTAAACCCTAACCCCTAAACCCTATACACTATACCCTATACCCTATACAATATACCCTATACCCTATGAACCTGAGTGCAAAAGATGCTGCAATTGCCAAATTTACTCAAGATCCTGATTGCAGAATCTTCCTCATGAGCTTGAAAGCTGGCGGTGTTGCCCTCAATCTCACGGTTGCTTCGCATGTTTTCTTGATGGACCCATGGTGGAATCCAGCAGTTGAGCGACAAGCCCAAGATAGAATCCATAGAATAGGCCAATACAAGCCAGTCAGGATTGTGAGGTTTGTTTGAGAACACAATTGAGGAGAGAATTTGATATGAGAAAATATCATGTTTTGGTGCTGTAGAGCTTTTTGTAAACTTTTGTGGCCATAGTTGTTGAGGAATATGGATATATGGAGATGGAATCTGCAGCTATTTTGATCCTCCATAGATGTAGATGAAACTTGGTGGTAGTTTGGTCCTCAGCATATGATGTTGAAAACTTACAATGCAGAATGTTTCTTTGTTGTGGCTTATACCCAGGATAGTTATCTTTTATTTTGCTTTTCTAAACCCAAAACCCTAAACCCTAACCCCTAAATCCTAACCCCTAAACCCTAACCCTTAACCCCTAAACCATAAGCCCTAAACCATAAACCCTAAACTCTAAACCCTAACCCCTAACCCCTAAACTCTAAACCCTAAACCCTAAACCCTAACCCTTAACCCCTAAACCCTAAAACCTAAACCCTAAACCCTAAACCCTAACCCCTAACCCCTAACCCCTAAACCCTAAACCTTAACCCCTAACCCCTAACCCACTAAACCACACAAACCACAAACCACTAAACCCACAAACCCTAAACCCTAAACCCTAACCCTTAACCCCTAACCCCTAAACCCTAAACCCTAACCCCTAAACCCTTAAACCCTAACCCCTAAACCCTAAAAGTATAGTGTATAGGGTATAGTGTATAGGGTATAGTGTATAGGATATAGGGTATAGGGTATAGGGTATAGTGTATAGGGTATAAGGTATAGGGTATAGGGTATAGTATATAGGGTATAGGGTATAGGGTATAGTGTATAGTGTATAGTATATAGGGTATAGGGTATAGTGTATATGGTATAGTGTATAGTGTATAGGGTATAGTGTATAGTGTATAGGGTATAGGGTATAGTGTATAGTGTATAGGGTATAAGGTATAGGGTTTAGGGTATAGGGTATAGGCTATAGGGTATAGTGTATATGGTATAGGGTATAATGTATAGGGTATAGGGTATAGTGTATAGGGTATAGTGTATAGGGTATAGGGTATAGTGTATAGGGTATAGGGTATAGTGTATAAGGTATAGTGTATAGGGTATAGGGAATAGTGTATAGGGTATAGTATATAGGGTATAAGGTATAGGGTTTAGGGTTTAGGGTAGGGTTTAGGGTGTAGGGTATAGGGTTTAAGGTTTAGGGTGTAGGGTTTAGTGTTTAGGGTTTAGGGGTTAGGGGTTAGTGTATAGGGTATAGTGTATAGGGTATAATGTATAAGGTATAGTGTATAGGGTATAGTGTATAGGGCATAGGGTATATGGTATAGGGTATAGGGTATAGTGTATAGGGTAGTGTATATGGTATAGGGTATAGTGTATAGGGTATAGTGTATAGGGTATAGGGTATAGTGTATAGGGTATAGGGTATAGTGTATAGGGTATAAGGAATAGGGTATAGGGTATAGTGTATATGGTATAGTGTATAGTGTATAGGGTATAGGGTATAGTGTATAGGGTAGTGTATAGGGTATAGTGTATATGGTATAGGGTATAGAGTATAGTGTATAGGTGTTAGTCAAATATATGTTTAGGTTTAAAATTGCTTAATCCTAATCATAACAAGCATTATTGTGGACCCCTAATTTAATTAGATCAAATAGAATTTTTCTATGTATGATAGGTCCTCTTAGTGCATGTACCAGTGTTTTTATTATGTAATTTTCTCAAGCCTTGAAGACTTGAAGACCTGAGAATTTCCACCAAGCATGTGAGTTACCTGTTGAAGTGTCTTACCGATTGATACCTCTAACCGGTATTCATGCCGTACCCGCTACCTTACCTTACCTAGCCGATATCTCCCTTGCCGGTTAAGGCTTGCTCGTCAAGCTTCCCTTGGTCAGCCGGTGCATTAATTGCTTCCAACTACCCAGCCATCAACTTTAGCTCAAGTTGGTAAAGCAAGCATGCTGACATGACATCTCTGCAATAAATCAGTACCTTCTTAGAGAATGTCAAGTAACCAGTACTCACAGCGCCCAACTAATCTGTGGAAATCCTCTCTATCCAATCTCAGGCATTTAATGCATGGATCTTCTCATTTAATGCCTGCCAGTCCAAGTCATCATTACAACCTCTTCAAAGACAACGACTCCTTTTTCAAAGTTCACTATAAATAGTTTCCTCGGAGCATTGAAGAAGGTTGGTGCATTTATGATCCTTGAGAGTGAGCTGCTCTGAACTACCAACCTGCAAATCCACTAGTTCAAAGCATTAAAAGCAAGTCCCCTTATTCACTAGACATCTCTGTAGGACTTAAACACTGAGCACCTCAATCAATACTGTAGTGTTCCTTTATTAGACTACCAATGGAACACATTGATTGATTCACACACAACACCCTAGAGAAATCAGCTCAACTTGTGAGCACATCTCTAGAAAACACCTGGTCTTTATTGTAGCATGATCCGTTAGTGGTCACCTTTAGATTGGCAGCCTTCAATCATTGGCTTGCAACTTGTAATAGGTAAGAACCATTAATATAGCAGTGCACTTTCACAAATCCAAGTTCTGACCAAACTTGGTAGAGGACGTAGCAGTTATTTAACACTGTGAACCTCTTCAAACAATGTGTCATTTCCTTGAGTGTTTGTTTATTTCTTGTTGTGTAGTAGTAACTGGTTGACAATCTCTCAACTGGTCACTACCTACTGACTCAACTTACTGCTTAATCTGTTTGTCTTACTTGGAGATAAAATTTGTCCTTGTTTTGTTGCATAAGTTTTTGACTTACTGGCTTTTGGAACTCACTTACCGGTTCTATACTTGCCTAACCGAAAAATCCGCTATGGAAAATTACTCAACCGGTTAGTGAGTGTTTTACCTTCAAATATTTTCTAAGCCTAAGTGTTTTTCGCAAAAAGTTTTAATCAGGCTATTCACCCCCCCTCTAGCCTGATTCCTACCATTTGGGACCTAACAATTGGTATCAGAGCTAGCAATTTTCGAAAATCATTTTTTCGAGCTTAATCGCTTGAATTGCCAATTCGAAAATGGCAGGAAAAATCATGCAATCATACAACTTGGCAACCGTTCCTATGTTGAACGAAAATGAATTTCCAGTATGGAAAAACAGAATCATGCGGTACTTGGACTCAATAAATGATAGGTTAACTACTATAGTCAGAGATGGTCCCATGACACCCCTGAAAATCAATCTTGCTACCAGAGCACCCAAAACTCCTCTCATGAATCATGCAGATAGAGCGTCTGAACAAGATTTTGAGGTCTATGAAACCTATGTGCCAAAACCACGTGAAGAATGGACTGAGGATGACAAACTTTGTGATTCCTTGGACAGAAAATCTTTGCACATCATAACCTCCGGACTTGATGACAGACTATACAAACAAGTACAATGTTATGAGACTGCTCAACAAGTGTGGCAGAGTCTACTCAGATACTTTGAAGGAGATCAAGTGGCAAAGGACAACAGACTCTACAAAAGTGTAGCTGAGTTTGAATCCTTCAAGAAGAATCCAAATGAGACGTTAAAGGAAACGTACGACCGTTTCTGCGAGGTGAGTAATTCTTGTGCATCTCTAGGTATAGTTTACACGATGAAAGACCTAAACATGAGATTCCTCAATTCTCTTGGAGATTTGTGGCATGTAAAGGTTGCTATTTTGAAAGAATGCCGTGATTTGAACGTTACTCATATTCAGAACATTGTGTCTACTTTGTTTTTATATGAGGAAGAGCTCAACCGACTGATTGGAGTTCAAAAACAAATTTAAAAATCTATCTCTGCCAGCTCAGACTGAGATCTTCCCTGGTTCCTCTATGCTTACCAGCCAACCTACTACCAATGACTCTCCCTCAATCTCTCAGCCTCAACCAACTCAAGCCAATACCCCATCTAGTGTGATTTTTGAGGAAGAATATGAATTTGCTGCCTTCGCTAGAAACTATAGAAAGTTCAAAGAGTTTAAGAGATCCCAACAAACTCACAGAAAATCCTTCCAACCCAAATCCTCATCATTCCAAAGATCTGGGAACTTCCAAAAGAAAGGCCAAACCTCAACCTCAACCGATGGAAAGAATGCCCAAGGTGAGCTTGTGTGTTACAATTGTAGAAAACCCGGCCATTTTGCCTCCAAATGTCCTCAACCTAAATATGAATTTTTGAGGAAGAAACCATTCAAGAAATTCCCTAGATCTAAATCTAAGAGCTTAGTTGCCGAGGATGGAACTGAAAAAGCTATGCCAGTTTGGTTCGAGACTGATTCTGAGAATGAGGATGCTGACATAGATGAAGAAGCTGATGTTAGTTTTGTTGCTATTGATGGAATTGATGATAAACCCATCTCCTTACAGTCACCTATCTATAGACACCCCAACTCCAATGAACACTCATCCTATATTGACCAGACCCCACCTAGGAGATCTCCCTTAACCTACTTTGACGAACCCATTCCTATTTCCAAGTCAGATGAAGGTAATCCTTATAATTTCAAAATTCAAAACATAGGTGGATCTCTTTATGGTCAGTGTAAAACCATGCCCACTCTCAGACCGCTGATGCAACCAATTCAACAGACCTATCAAGCTCAAGCCTTACCGATCATCTCTCATCAACCGATGCTTGAAACCCGACCGATTCACCTCTTGAAGCCTCTAACCGAGCCAAGCCCTCAACCGATATCATCACTACCAAATTTTGATCCCAATTTTGAACCATCACTTTCTCCCTCTCAGCCTACCGTTGACCCTATGCCCATTATGTCAAAGTCTGAAATGGCAGAGGTGATGAATGAGATCTTCTCAGATTTTGAAAAATTAAATGAAGCTCACAAAATTATGGCTGCTAATTTTGAAAAGATCTCTACTGAAAATGACTCTTTGAAAGCTGAAATAAAAATTTTGAAAGAAAGTAAGCTAGAGTCTGATCAGTTGAAGAAAGATAATCAAGAACTCACTGAGAGACTAAATATATCTGTTTGTCAAATTGCTGATCTTGTGTCAAGAAATAATTCTCTTTCAAAAACCATTGACACATTTTCAAAATCCCGAGCTGCTATGGATGTTATCATACAAGATCAGATATCTCCTAACCGAGATGTAACAATCGGTATAAGCTTTACCTCCAGCAGTAAGGAAAAAGACAGCTATGATAAACCGGTTACCAAGTCTGTCACTGAGAACTTGATGGGTAAGTTTGATGATGCTCAATCCAAATTGATTAAGAGAGAGTTAACTAAACCTTTCAAAGCTGTCCCCCACACCTATCCCAAGGGGCGGGAACAGATGAAGGCTTATTTGGGCAAAAACAAATCCCAATGGACCGAGGTAGCTAATCCTGAGCTAGGACAATATGTTCCACTCAGTGATGGTAAAAGCAAAGGTGGAAATAAAATTGCTGACCATGTTGCTGGTAAGGAAACCTCAACCGGCAAGGAAGCCATCACCGGTAAGGGTTTGACCGGTCAGACAACTGTCATCGGTCAACCAACCGGTGAGGGTTCCCCAACCGGTAAAGGACTTTCCAAACCAACGCAACTGGCCAACAAAGCTAAATCCATCACCTTCGTCCCCAAAGGATCTGTTTCTGCTCAATCAGTAAACTCCTCTGAAGCAATGGCCAAATTGAACATAACTCATCTAAGCCCTCTCAGCCATCTTCGAATAAATGTACAAATTGTGGTTTTATTGGTCACAAGGATTATGAATGCCTCTTGAAGCACCTATCTGGACCCACTGAGTCTAAGAGCTCAGGTGGTGGCCAGGTATGGCTGCCAAAGAGGAACTAACTCTTTGGACCCAAAAGAATAAGGGGGACCATAAGCCTATTGTTTTATTTCAGGAATGCTTTATGGTCTCACCCGATGTCGATAAGGATGTTTGGATTATGGAAAATGGATGCTCTAGGCATATGACTGGCCATGTCGATCTCCTAACCGATCTTGAAGAAGCATCTGGTCCTCCAGTTTTCTTTGGTGACAACGCAAAGGGTAAAACTATCGGTCGTGGATCCATCAAAATAGGTATAGTTGTTGTACAGAAGGAATCTTTGGTGGATGGTCTGAAACATAACCTTCTTTCTATATCACAATTCTGTGATAAAGGTATGCATTGCATTTTCAATTCTTCCAATTGCTATGTGAAAGACATTGCTACAGGTGAAACACTTCTCACTGGATACAAAAAAGGTAACGTATATGCTTGTTTTGGTCAAATTTCAACAATTATATTTTTGTGATGGGAAAAGTGACTAAAGTGATATGAATCTAGGTACAATGACTATCAAGTTGAATAGAAATGGACACAAGATGTTTGTTGACTAGGGAAAGCCCTCGAACAACTTGTTCTCCGGCACAAAACCCCGGGAGGATATGGCTCCTGCCTTGACCGAAAGTTTACTAAGAATTCTCTTGAGATTACAATGCTAAGAGCGTATGAAAAAGGGAGCTTAAGCTAGTGAGGAATGTGTGTGTAAATACAGTGTGTGTTCCCCCTTTTATACCTCAAAAACTAATTGACAAAAAAGAGGATTATGGGCCTATAAACTCGGAATTAGGGTTGATCCTTGGAGATATATCCGCATTTGATTGTTGATGAAGAGATAGTGATTTGTTTGCTGAAGAAACGTAGTTGAACTGGTCTTTGGCACATTCCCTATAAAATAGGAAAAACGTTATGCGTCCCAACCTGCAGAAGGCCAAGTTGTAAATAGAACAACTCAAGTTGTTAGTACCAAGTTGTAAGTTGTAAACATGTTGACTGAAAATGTAGGGCCCAACAATTGCCCCCAAACTTTTTGAATTTAAAAATGAGGAATAGGAAGAGACAAAAGAATTCAAAAAGTTTGCCAAATAAGGAAAAAAGATGACGGTTTTTTAAGAGAGAAAAAAGGGATGGTTTTAAGTAGTTTCCCGAGGCAAAAAGATTTGATCGCTTTTAGAATTCTAACCACCTTCAACCTTCATAAATAAGTAGTCTCTTTCTCCAACTCTCCCTTTCACCAAATCAAAAACGTTACTTCCGCAGAGGTTTCTAGGAGAAGAACCGAGGAGGACGGTTAGGGCGAAAAATCGAGTAGCGACTTACGGTGAGTTTCTTGTCTCTTCTTCAATTACATCTTTGATTTCTTGTTCTAAGTTGAAAGAAATGGGTCGGAAGAAGGTAGTCGCGATTGAGAGTGACGAGGGTTTACCCAAGGGTTTCATAACCCAAAACTTATTGAAGGAACCTGAGAATGAGAAATGTTTAATGCCTAAGGCTAACCTAGAAGTTATTAGGAAGAACCACGCCATGCCTGATTCAACGGCCTACTTCACCCACCCTGATTTGACCTCCGAATGTTATTCTCCCACTTGGGTATGCTTCCCGGAGTATCCCTTTGTTATAGGCTTACGATTCCCTTTTCCCGACTTGATTATGAAGTTCTTCTCCTCTACCAAACTCAACTACGCCCAAATGATGCCTCAAGGGTGGAGGTACTTGCAAACCCTAGTTAGATTAGGAGAGAGGGCTGATTTGGTTGCTGGTTTAGAAGAGTTGGCATATACTGTGGATTTGAGGAGTTTTGGTCCAGGAAGGTTTGGTTTTAGGGTCAAAGATGGTGAACCTATACTGATTTCCAATCATGACATTGCTGATAGAGGGTGGAAAAACAAATTTTTCTTTGCAAGGAGGGACACCTTGGGTCAAGATGAAGGTGTTTTTTCCAAATGGAGGTTTCAAGGTAGTGAAAATAGTTCTTTTATTTTACGAAATGCTTCTCAATACTAGGATAACTAACCCTTAAAATTTTTTCTTTGTAGAAGTTTCTAAGTTGTCAGACCTGTTTCCGGAGCAAAAAGGGACACAAGCGAACGTAAACCAGCTTCTTCAGTTGGGTGTATCCGATAGGTCCTTCAAGGCATTCCCTGTCGAGTTTTTCGTTGAGGAGGTTGGAGGTGAAGCAGAGGCGGAAGCAGAGGAAAATCTTCCCCCAACTCTACCTGAGATGTCTACAGGTTTAAGTCCTCATAAATCTTGGTACTCTTTCATGAGTATTACGATTATCTCAATTCCTTGTTTTCTTGTTGTAGCTACACGATCCAAATCCAACGTAAGTGCCGCTGACTTGATGGCCGTCGTTAAGGCAAAGAAAGTTGTCAATAAGGACAATAAACCTCCAACTCCAATGTCCATGGCCTCTAGCTCAGACTTGAATGCTTCCAAGAAAAAGGAGGAAGTGAAGAAAAGGAAGCTATCTGAAACCGAGGCTATGGATGTGAATGAGATTGGTGACATGGGGACAGCAAGAAAAAGGTTAAAGGAGGCTATAGCTTGTTTTGTCGACAAGGTAAAATGAGAAAACTTGAACCTTGCCCAAGATTTTTGATGAAAGGCTAATATTTCTTTTGCTTAGGTCGCGGATATCATGGTTCCTATCATGGACCAGCTTGATGCTGTGAAGATCAAGGCAGCTAGGCACAATTATGAAGCTGAGGAATACAAGAAGCAGGCTACCAAGGATGCTGAGGAATACAAGAAGCAGGCTACCAAGGATGCTGAGGAATACAAGAAGCAGGCTACCAAGTATGCTGAGGAAATTGAGAAGTTGAAGAAAAGTCTTGAAGCTGAAAAGAAGGAATTGGAAGCTGCGAAGAAAGACTTCACGTTTAATGCCACCAAAGTGGTGTTTGAGGCTAGGATTGATCTTATGGAAGAATACAAGAACGGGCTAGCTCTGGAGTGGGATGTGGAAGCAGAGAAAAGGGCTTTAGAAGATTTTGAAATTGTCTATGGCTAAGAACTTATGAGACGAAACTCACAAGGTGAGATAAAACTCACAGGTGTTGTTCTTAGTGTTGATGACACTAACAACAACACATTCACCAATTCTAGAAAAAGCACAAATCAATAGAAATAAATATAATTTGCAGCGGAAGAATTAAAGCAATACACAAGAATATAATTTTTATCAAGTTATATAAATATATAACTTGATGGGTGCCTAAAAGGCAAGACCTTTCTATTAATAATATGAATTCAATACAAGGTCGAGGTTGTTCCTTAATGATAAACGAACCCTGATATAAGGAACAACATACACGAATTCTCTCAGTAAATAAACACTCAAAAACCTCACAAAAATATAAAAATCTATATGAAATATTCGAGTGTTGGACAAAGTGTTGCCGACACCGAATGGCAACACTTGAGAGCGTAATTCTACTTTTCTTGTGCAGATTTGCGTTTTCGAATTGGATGATCTTCAATGAAGATCCACCGCACTATTTATAGGCCACAAAGTCTTGGAGCCTACTCAAATGATCACCTAATGACCCTTGAGTTTGTTTCCTCATTTTATGCCTTCTCGCCTTCATTGTAGGCGACCTAGTCTTCTCTTGCTTCTCATGCTTGTACCTCTTAGCTTTGATTGCCTTGTACTTTGACTTGTTCTCCCCCAGAATAGCTGAATAAAATATCTCCTGGCTTGGTCATAAATTAAACAAATAAACACATGTTTATTTGTTAACTTCTTCTTCTTCTTCGTGATTAACGCCTGGGTCGTTTCGTTGCCGATTTTAAGCACATTTTAAGGTGACTAACTACCGTTATATAAACATTAATTTACCCATTAATATTTGTGAAAAATACAAGAACTAACTTGTCGCCAATTCCAAATGGCAACACTTTTGGCAACACCAAGTGGCAACACCGGTTTGCAACACTTGGGATGACATTCATGACAACACATGATCTAACATTAACAATCTCCCCATAGTTACCGATTTCTTCACAAAATACCAATGTGATGATCTTTTCAAAAACAGCTTAGTCAACCTTAACTAAAACCGTAAAAATGCCACGAGATTTTAATAGCGGCAACATAAACCTTCGTGCAATGTTTTGAAATATTTTTCAATCCAAAACATCAACCATTAAGCAAATGAAGTATCAAAATCTTTACAAAAAAATCTCCCCCTTAATACGAAATTAATAACTAACCAAAATAATTATTAAAATCTTAAACCAACCATTCCACCATTCAACAAAAAACATCCATCCAAGTTTGAAGAAAATTCCAAAACAAAGAAAAAAAAAATAAACAGAAATAAAATTTGTTTAAGCATTACAAACCAAAATCCAAACCGCCAAAATCAACCACCATTCAAACCATCCATCTTTAAACTGCATTTCCAGCTCCTTCACCTCCCTCTGCTGTCCCACTTGGCCCAAAGACCATTTCCACTCCATCATCATCATCACGCCTTGGTGGCTTATCTCCCCTATTTTGGAAGAAATTAAATCCACCATTTTCATCATGTCGTGCGCATGTCCAACCACCCCGAATTATCGAGTCAATGTGCTTGACCCGACTATTGAAAAATTAAGTACCATAGCAAAGCATCAACCATTACAGGAGCGGTGTTGCCGAAGTGTTGCCGCTTTCAGGGGCGACACTTGGGGCGACACCGGTAGCAGGGCGTAAACCGGAGGAGCATTTGTAACCAAAACCCAAGGTAAATCCCCGTGCCTATCACCTTCAACAAAGTGTTTGGTAATTCTGTAATAAACAGGCTTTTCAGAGATATTATCACCATTCCAAGGCTTAAGGTTTTGGTACATTAGGACTTGGAAAATAAGGGAAGGAAAAATGAAGGAGGAGGTCTTTTTCTTTTTAGCCCATGCAGCAAGGTGAGCAAATACAAGTCTCCCAAAATTTACTCTTTGTTTCTTTCCTAATTTATACAACAAATTTGCTTGCTCAAAGGTTACGGTGTTTTCATTTGCCGTGGGAAGCCAATTTGTTATACATAACTTGTGTAGCACGCTAAATAAAGAAGTGAGATGGGTAGACCTAAAGTGATCAGACCAAATGGTGATTCTCCCTCCAGTTAAAAAGGTGGCTAAGGCATTAGGATCATATTCCAAACTCTCATCTTCGACATTAGGGAGGCCGAATGCCTTGTTGATGATCAAGGGATTAAAATCATAGATATTGCCCCTAACAAAAATCTTTCCATAATGAGGGGTATTCCTATCATCAATATTATCCCTAAGATGAGCATAAAAGTTCCTAACCACACTTTCAATGTACGATGACACTTTAGTCACCGTAGGCAAAAACATCCTATCCTCCAAAAACTGATACACACCTAACTCCTTGAATTGAGTCACATACATATTCTTTTCATTCAGAATTTTCTTCTCAGAATCTTCAACAAACTTATCTAAATTTGTTTCACCATAAAATTCATCCGAAAGAAAAGGACGTTCATAAAATCCAAAAGACTCATAATCTGACTTTGTATCCTGAGAGGGATTAGGAGAGTGTACCTCGTGCCAGAAATAGGAGAATACGAAGGAGAACTCGATTGTGCTTTGGTCTTGGCAGCAGGTGTTGCTTCAGGTGTTGCCATTTCATCGGCAACACTTGGGGCGACACTTGATGAAATTTTCTGTTTCTTCTTCATTTTGGACTGAGCTTCAGCAAGGGTTTCCTCATCTTCCAGCCAAGCTTCTTCATCCTCATCAGAAGATGATGAGGGCTCCTTTGTCTCTTTAAAAGCAGGGTCCGAACCTTCCTCGGACGAAATGTTGAGCGAAGAACTTGAAGAATCATCCACATTAACTGGATCATCTGCCGTGTTGGAAGGTATCTTGGACCTGAACAAGGTTTTGATCCTCTCAGATTGTCTACGCACTCCACCCCTAAAAGACGAAGAGGCATCAACCGCCTTCCTTTTCTTTGTTTTCTTTTGAGGGGCGAAGGTGAGCTCTGTGGATGGGGTAGCTTCTGGAAGGTTTATAGGAATGGGAATTTGAGATGGATTGTAGACAACAATTTCCAAGGATGGTGAGGTTGTGGGTGTGGCCGAAAATGTCGCAGGGGATATCTCCATTGGGATGGCGACATTGGAGGCGACACTCGAGGGAGCTAGAGGCGAAATCTCCATGGGAGAAGAAATTTGGGGTGAATTTTTGGTGCTTGCCATGGAGGAATGAAGAAGAACGAGGAAGACGAAGAACAGGGGTGAGGGAATCGGTTTACCGCCTAGAGAGAGAGGGAAACAAGAAGAGAGAGAGAGAGAGGGTTTTGTGAGGAGGAGGGTTTTAATGAGTGAGTATTGAAGGATTAAATTGATTTGACAAGTTCAAATCAATTTAAAACTCCTTTATCTCTCTAAAACCCCAACAAACTTAAGCACCGTTTCCGCCATTTTTAAAAACATTTTTTTTTTTTTTTTTTTTTTTTTTTTAATTTTTATAATTTTTATAATTTTTAATAATAACTAAACATAATTTTAGTAATATCCATAAAATTGTGTTTTTCAAAATTCAAAGAGATGAATTTTAAAAAAATAGATATTACAAAATTACACTTAGATTTACAAAAATAAAAATTTTTTGCTAAAAACCTTTTAAATTTCACAAACTCTAAATATAAGCAAATAGACTTTTGGAAATTTAAAATTTAATTAACAAAAACAAAAATAAGAAAATAAAAAATTAATGTAGCATCTACTAATGTGTTACTAGCAATGTTGCGTGACACACAAGGCAACATTTTTAAATAAAATCCCCTTGATATTTTTTAACATATATAACTATACTTTCTTAGGCAATTTTTAAGCACACTTTACACTTTATTTATTTACAAGGAAGCATCGTAGTAGCGAGCTCCGTGCCCCGAGTTTTTTATTAAAGTGTAAAGCTACAATTAGTAAGTTTTATACCTTTCAAGTAGGGTACACTGTAGTAGCGAGCTCCATGTCCCTAATACTTAGTATAAAACACTACATTATATTCCCTTTGGGAATTTTCACAAGCTTTGCCTTTTTTTTTTTTTTTTTTTTTAAATATCAACAACAATATGAGTGACTTTGTCACTTTTTAGCACAAAGGAGTATTTTATAAAAAAAATGTTAACCTTAAGAATGTACACATACTAGAACAAAAAGGTCAAGAAATGCCCCCATTTGGGGATTAAACTAGCTATAATTTTTTTTATTTTTTTTTTTTTTTTAAAGATAATATACAACTCATACAAAGTGTTGGCACTGACAGTGTTGAAACACCGACGCGGAACACTAATGCATTTATAGAAAACATAGACCAAGAGATTTTTTCAAACTTGAAAATCTCTCATGGTCCAAGGCTTTGGTCAAAATATCGCAAGTTGATGTTTTGTATCAATATGCTCTATTTGGATCAATTCCTTTTCTACTAAATCTCTTAAAAAATGATGGCGGATATCAATGTGCTTAGTGCGTGAGTGTTGTACAGGGTTTTTGGAGATATTTATAGCACTCGGATTGTCACAATACATGGTCAAGATATTACTATCAAGACCATAGTCATCAAGCATGTGTTTTAACCATATTAGTTGTGAACAACAACTCCCCGCCGCCACATATTCGCATTCGGCAGCCGAGAGAGAAACACGCTTTGCTTGCGATCGTACCATGACACTAGATTATTACCCAAGAAAAACAACCCCCACTAGTACTCTTTCCGTCATCTATATCCCCGCCCAATCGTAGTCACTAAAACCAACTAAGTTGGTATTAGTGTCTTTGGTGAACCAGATTCCTAATTCACTTGTCCTGCACACATACTTGATGATTTTCTTGACAAAGATTTAGGTGAGAAATTTTAGGAGCGAGATTGATATCTAGCACAAACACCTACGCCGAACATTATATCGGGACGACCGGCAAGAAGATAAAGAAGACTACCTATCATGGATCTATACAGAGTTGGGTCAACATCCTCCCCGCCCGATCTTCGGTTACCTTAAGAGATGATCCCATAGGTATTTTAGAGCTCTTGGCACTCTCCAATCCAAATCTTTTCACCGACTCTTAGCATACTTGCTCGAGTGATGAAGATTCCATCATTCGATTGTTTCACCCGCAATCCTAGGAAATAATTAAGTTCTCCTATCATGCTCATCTCAAATGTAGATGTCATAGCTTCCACAAAATTTTGTAAACATGTTTTAGATGTGGAACCATAAACTATGTCATCAACATAGATTTGAGCAATGACAAGCTCTTTATTTTCCCTAAGAATAAATAATGTCCTATCGGCTTCTCCTCTAACAAATCCATATTCAAGAAGGAAGCTTGTTAGACGCCCATACCATACACGAGGAGCTTGTTTTAAGCCATATAAGGCCTTATCAAGTCTCGTATACATGGTCTCGGGTGGAATGGGTCTTCAAACCCTTTGGGTTGCTCAACATAGATCTCTTTATCTAAGTACCCATTCAAGAAAGCCGCTTTGACATCCATTTGGTGCAATGTGATTTTGAGATAATGTGCTATAGCAAGAAGAAGTCTTATTGACTCAATTCTAGCCACAGTGCAAAGGTCTCGTCAAAGTCGATTCCTTCCACTTGTGTATAGCCTTGAGCCACAAGACGAGCTTTATTACGAACAATATTACCCAATTCATCGATTTGTTTTTGTAAATCCATTTAGTTCCAATAATGTTAGTATTTAAAGGACGTGGAACTAAACACCAAACCTCGTTACTGTAAATTGTTCAAGCTCTTCTTGCATAGCTTGAATCCAGAATTTATCATTTAAGGCCTCAATCACATTTTTTGGTTCAACAGAGGAAACGAAACAGAGTGTTTTACCCGAGAGTATGTGGAGGACATACACACATATCTAACCATATCTCCGTAATCAACCGGCTCCTTGTTCCTTGTTCTAACCCCTTCATTAACATCACCAATTACTTGAGTAATGGGATGATAATTTCTAATTCGAAATGGGGGATCTCTCCGCCTTGATGGTACACCAATCCATCTTCTCTCCTTCGAGTCACCGCTCGAATTTCCAGCCACCGTTCGTTCTCCCGTGTTGCCTCGTGTGTTGCCATTTCAGTGGGCGACACTTGGAGCAACACTTGAATCTCGTGGCCGCAATGGCCGAATCAGATTCTCGTTCTAGCCCTTTCGTTCGACTTCTTCTAATAGAGTCGAGGTATATCATCACCGGTTCTCTTCGTGGCACTCAAGTAATCGTTAAATTCAATATTTACCGATTCTTGAATCACTTTAACCTCAAATTATAGACACGATAAGCATGACTGTTTTGAGAGTAGCCAAGAAAGATGGCTTTGTCACTCTTAGAATCAAGTTTTCCTAAGTATTCCCGGTCATTTAAAATGTAACACAAACACCCAAACACATGAAAATAGTGAACCGTAGGTTTCTTTCCATTTAAAATCTCATAGGGTGTCATAGTTGTACCGGGTCTTAAGAAAACTCTATTTGTAGTGTGACAAGCCGTGTTTAATGCTTCGGCCCAAAAACCTTTAGAAATATTTCTAGCAATTAGCATAACACGAGCCATTTCCATTAAAGTCCTATTTTTCCTTTCAAAGAACACCATTTTGTTGTGGTGTTTTGGGTGCCGAAAACTCATGGTGTATCCCCTTTTTCTACAAAAAGTAGAAAAGGAGATGTTTTCAAATTCTCTACCATGATCCGATCTTATTCGAAAAATAGGAGAACAAAACATGTTTTTGATTTTAGAGACTAAGTGAGTAAATTTATCAAAAGTTTCAGCATTTTTCTCTTAAGAAATACACCCATGTAAACCTAGAAAAATCATCAACTATCACATAAACATACTTCTTACCTCCCAAGCTTTCTACCTCAATAGGACCCATCAAGTCCATATGTAGAAGCTGAAAACAATGTGTTGTTCCCGAGTGTTGCTCATTTTGTTGTTCAACACCGTGAGCAACACGAGTTTGCTTACCCTTTTGACATCCACCACACATCACGGTGTTTTTGAGGTCTAGTTTAGGAACACCTTTGACGGCATTATGTTTGATAATCTTCTCAAGATTCCTATAATGAGAATGACCTAACTTTTGATGCCATAACCTAATATCATCAAGTTTTGTCAAATTGCACACCGATTTATTACCAACCGTATAGCAATTATCACTTGATCTTATTCCAGTCATGACACAAAAGTTAGTGTTATCAAACACTTCACGTGTATTTTTGTTGAATTTTACCTCCAAATTGTCATCACATAGTTGGCTAATGCTAATTAAATTAGCAAGTAAACCATCTACGTGCAAGACATTTTTCAAAGGAGGAAAACCAACAATATCCGGTGTTCCTTTACCAACTATTTCACTCTTGCCTCCACCACCATAAGTCACCGAGCCTCCTTGAATAGGTTGGTACTGTTAGGAATGATTTTGTACCAGTCATATGACGTGAACAACCACTATCAAAGTACCAAGTTCCCGCAATGTTAGTCCTTAAAGCCGTATAAACAACATAGCATTTCAGCTTTTCCTTGGGTAACCAACCCTTTTTTGAAAATCTGGATTGCTCACCGGTGTTGCCATAAGTGTTGCCCCGAGAAACCGGCGACACTTGAGACGACACTCAAGACCGGACATTTTCTTTTGTAGGAAAATGCAATCCGGTTTTAAATGTCCAGGTTTGTGACAAGATCCACACTCATTGGATTGATCGAGGAATCACTAGGAGTGCTACCCTTTTCCTTGACACGCTCTTTTACAAAACAATTTTTAGTTTCAACATCAAACAAGGAAGAGGTAATACTTTCAAGTGATTCTTGGAACCCAAGACCGTTTTCAGAGGCTTACTCAATTTGAGTATTTCATCCAATTTGGATGAACTCGTGTTGAGTTTTTGAAGGTGGATTCGGCTAGGTTGAGTTTGGCCTTAATTTTATCAAGATCCAAGTCTCTCCTACCGAGTTGAGCTTCTAGCCGAGTCAAGGAGTTCTTAAGATCCCGATTTTCCTTTTTCAAGAAAAACCACCATCTTATTCTCCTTTTTCCATTCCACGAGGAGAGATTTATAGAGGTTTTTTAATTCACAAATAAGTTCATCTTTATCAAGATCATCCTCTATAATCTCTTGAATTTAAATCGGTTGAACCATGCAAATTAAGATCATTTAAAGAATCATACCGCGAGTGTTGTGCCAAGTGTTGCCAATTCCCGGACGACACTTGGGGCAACACTTTCTCGAAGAAGTCACCAATGTTGTGTCAAGTGTTGTCAAATCAGAATGACACTTGAAGTAACACTCTCGCCGAAGGTAGCTCCTCTACCGTGGCCATCATGACTACTTGCTCCGTCTGTTCTTCTTTCTCCGTTCCTTCCTCCTCTCCATCACTAAGAGATACCCACAAGTTTTTGCCCGCCTTTCTCAAGGTGTTAGCACATTCATTGGCATAGTGACCCCAACCGGAACAAGCATGACATTGAATAGATTCAATGTACTTAGGATCGGACCGGATCTTTTCCGAGGATGCACGCCTTGGTGGGATATCCTTTTGATTTGGAGGAGGACTTCTCCTTGGCACAAAACTAGAGGTTTTGGCCGTTTGGTCCTTAGCCTTTACCTCGCACTTTGTTAAATTTTCTAACCATAGAATTATATCTCTTTGCAAGTAAAGCTACACTAGTATTTTCATCTAACTCCTCGAAGACTTCATCTTCATCGTCCACACATGTGTCCGAAGATTCGACTTTTAAGGCAATATTCTTGCCTTTAGAAGCCTCCGTTTGTTCATTGAGATTCAACTCAAAGTTTTTCAAAATACTCATTAAGGAGTTGATGTCCATTGTTGAAAGATTATGGGCCTCTTCAATAGCCGAAACTTTAATATTAAAACGTTCGGGAAGAGTACGAATAGCTTTTGAAACAAGTTGTTTATTTGTAAAAGGCTCCCTAATACTTGACAAGCATTTGAAATATCAATCAACTTTTCAAAATAAGACGAGATGTCTTCGTTTTCACCCATTCTTAATCTTTCAAATCTACTAGTGAGACCTCTAAGCTTTGTTTCTGACACCGCCATCTCCTTCACAAAATCTTTGTAAAGTATCCCAAGCATCTTTTGCTGAGGGACTATTTTGAATGAGTTTGAACATATGCATGTCAACCCATTCATAGATGGCATTCGGTGCCTTTTCATTGAAACTAGCAAGATTATTCTCTTCAATTGTCCACTCGAATTCAGGTTTGACTTGTACGTCACCATCGTCATCCGGAGGAAGCATTGGAACAGAATAACCATTTAAAATAGATCGCCAAGCCCGAAGATCAATTGATTTGATATGCGAGCGTAGGCGAATCTTCCAATAAGCATAATTAGATCCGTCTAAAACCGGTAATCTCTTTTGATTAGGGTTTGCAGGATCATAAGCCATGACAAAAGGATCTAAACACTTAGTATATCAAGTGCTAGGCTCGATACCAATTGAAATTGTCTATGGCTAAGAACTTATGAGACGAAACTCACAAGGTGAGATAAAACTCACAGGTGTTGTTCTTAGTGTTGATGACACTAACAACAACACATTCACCAATTCTAGAAAAAGCACAAATCAATAGAAATAAATATAATTTGCAGCGGAAGAATTAAAGCAATACACAAGAATATAATTTTTATCAAGTTATATAAATATATAACTTGATGGGTGCCTAAAAGGCAAGACCTTTCTATTAATAATATGAATTCAATACAAGGTCGAGGTTGTTCCTTAATGATAAACGAACCCTGATATAAGGAACAACATACACGAATTCTCTCAGTAAATAAACACTCAAAAACCTCACAAAAATATAAAAATCTATATGAAATATTCGAGTGTTGGACAAAGTGTTGCCGACACTGAATGGCAACACTTGAGAGCAGAATTCTACTTTTCTTGTGCAGATTTGCGTTTTCTGAATTGGATGATCTTCAATGAAGATCCACTGCACTATTTATAGGCCACAAAGTCTTGGAGCCTACTCAAATGATCACCTAATGCCTTGAGTTTGTTTCCTCATTTTATGCCTTCTCGCCTTCATTGTAGGAGACCTAGTCTTCTCTTGCTTCTCATGCTTGTACCTCTTAGCTTTGATTGCCTAGTACTTTGACTTGTTCTCCCCCAGAATAGCTGAATAAAATATCTCCTGGCTTGGTCATAAATTAAACAAATAAACACATGTTTATTTGTTAACTTCTTCTTCTTCTTCGTGATTAACGCCTGGGCTGTTTCTGTTGCTGATTTTAAGCACATTTTAAGGTGACTAACTACTGTTATATAAACATTAATTTACCCATTAATATTTGTGAAAAATACAGTAACTAACTCAGTGTCGCCAATTCCAAATGGCAACACTTTTGGCAACACCAGTGGCAACACTGGTTTGCAACACTTGGGATGACATTCATGACAACACATGATCTAACATTAACAGATTTTGTTGGTGAGCCAGTAGACGCAGAGGAGGTGAATTCTGCGGCTTTGGAGGCTCTAGTTGAAGATACTGATAGGACCTTGAGCACCCTAGTGGTTGTTCAGAATGGTCAGGGGGAAAATGCAACACCGGCGGCAGCAGGCCAGGAAGTTTGAAAAACATTTTAAAGTTTTTGGGTATTTTGGATGAAAACAATTTTTGCTTTATTTGTGTACCACTACTGGTACAACAAATGGGGGGAGTGTCCCAAAAACAAGGTTCTTTTTTAGTTTGTAATGGCTCATAAGAGCCGAGACAATTTATTTGGGGGTACTAGGTTGGTCTAGTACTCCAAGCTTTTTAGGTTTAGGGACTTGTTGGCTTATCCAACTCGTCCTATAGTTTGCAAAAAATCTTTTGAAAAACACTTAAGGGTTTTTTAGCAAAGTAACTTATGTCTCTGAGAGACGCTTGTTTGTTCTTTAGATAACATGTAAATGTTATAAACCGAAGGTAACATGAAAATGTTACAACCAATAGTTCACAACTTGAAGAAGTGTGAAAACGTGCGCCCAGGCGAAGGTGTCAAAACCTTAATTCGTAAGAAAAGATGAATATCTTTTAACCATAAGTACCTTTGATCAGAGGTAATTCGTTTGAAGAGATAGAACAAGTATCAGCCGTCCTGGCGTGTCAACAAGTTCTATCCCTCTCCAGCTAGAATTCCAACATGTATCAGCCGTACTGGCGTGTCAACATGTTAAAATTTTCTTCTTCAGGTTCAAACATGTATCAACCGTACTGGCGTGTCAACATGCTTGACCTTTGTCCTCCTCAGGCTCAAACATGTATCGCCCGTACCGGCGTGTCAACATGTTTGTCCTGTTCAGCCTTAGGTCTCAACAAGTATCGCCCGCATCGGCGTGTCAACATGTTGAGCCTACTCCGTTTGCTCAAGTTGCACCTCGCAAAACAAATTCATGTTAGGGTTGGGCGTCAGCATAGCTAACGCCCCTCCGACGCTCAAGTCAGTAGTGTTTTAATAAGAGTAAAAATTTGAAATGCGTAATTGAACTCGACATAAATTTGAACCGTACATGTGGAGTCTAATTATAAATAACCGGACTTACATGAAATAAAGTTTCAAGTGGATAGCGTTCCAACTTCTAGGGATTCTGTCTCCACTCGGGGTTGACAACCAGTATGCACCTTTGCCCGCTTCAAAGCATCGATGAGATATGGGCCTTCCCACTTGGGAGCCGCCTTACCTCGCATTCAATTCTCTTGTATTTTGAAATACTTTTCTTAAAACTAAATCACCAACCTGGAACCTTCTAACTCTGACATTCTTGTTGTAAGACCTAGCAATTCGCTGCTGATAAGCTGCCATCCTTATCTTGGCTAAATCCCTGATCTCATCAATTGTATCTAAATCTTGAGTTAGCAAGAGGTTATTTTCATCTTGAGTTAATAAGCCATACCTTGCTGTGGGGATTGTCGCTTCAACTGGAATCACAGCTTCAGCTCCGAATACTAAAGAATAGGGAGTCCTACCTGTGGCTCCTTTAGAAGTAGTTCTATCTGCCCATAGCACAAGTGGTAATTCTTCAACCCACTTTCCCTTCTTTTGATCTAGACGCTTTTTCAAGTTGTTGATGATCAACTTGTTGCTTGACTCAGCTTGGCCATTGGCTTGAGGGTGGACAGGTGTGGACATGATTAACTTGATGCCCCAGCGAGCACAAAAATCCCTGGTCTTTTTACTTATGAACTGTGACCCGTTGTCACATACAATCTCTGATGGTACACCAAACCTGCTAATGATATTTTTCTTTAGAAATGAAATTACCTCTTTATCTCTTACTTGTACATAAGCTTCTGCCTCGATCCATTTCGAGAAATAATCGGTTAGAGCCAACATGAATACTTTGCCTCCTGGAGCTTTGGGCAACTTGCCTACAATATCCATCCCCCACTGCATGAAAGGCCAAGATGAGACTATAGGATGTAGAGGTTCGGCAGGTTGATGCAAGATGTTGCTATGTCTTTGGCAGGCATCACACTTCTGTACGTAGCTCATGGCATCTCGACGCATGGTTGGCCAATAGTATCCCGTCTTGAGGGCCTTGGATGCTAATGCCTTTCCTCCGGTATGGTTCCCACATATTCCTTCATGGATTTCTTTAAGCACCACTTCAACTTGATCGTTATCGACACATCTCAAGTAGTGTCCTGCAAAAGACTTCTTAAACAGCACATTATCTATCAAAACGAAAGTCGAAATACGAATCTTAAAAGATCTAACATTCTTAACATCGGGTGGAATAGTTCCAAGTTGAAGAAACTCAATTACAGGTTGGGTCCAAGAAGGTTTAATATCTTGTGCCCCAGTAGATGGTGTAACCACTTGAATTTCCTCAACTTGGTCTATTGCCGGGTACTTAACATAAATAATGGGTATACTGGAATGCAACATTGATTTGCAAGTTGAACCCAAGTTAGCCAAGGCGTCTGCTTCTACGTTTTCTTCTCTAGGGACCTGTTCCAAAGAGAATGACAGAAATCTCGAAGCTAAAGCCTTAACATGTTGGAGGTACAAAGTCATCTTGGAATGCTTCGCCATATAACTGCCATTAAAGTGGTTAGCTAGCAATTGAGAATCAACAAATACATTTAAATGTGTAATATTCAAACTCAAAGCTGTAGTTAAACCCATGATTAGGGCTTCATACTCGCCTTCATTATTCGTTGCACCGAATTCACAAGATATGCTTTGAGGTATGATATCACCTTGAGGGGACTTTAGGACTATTCCCAACCCAATCCCTTTGGAATTTGAAGCTCCATCGGTATACAATGTCCAAAATCTAGGAACAGCTTTTACCTTCAAGTTGTTGCACTTCCAGCTCTACCTCAGCCGCAAACTTGGACCGAAGTCGCCTACGAAATCGGCTAGGGCCTGCGATTTGATGGTCGTTCTTGGCTCATACGAAATGTCATACGTGCTCAACTTGATCGACCACTTGGCCAACTCCGCCCGACATCTCCGGCGTTCTCAACACATTTCTTATAGGATAATTAGTTCTAACAGCTTATGGAATGTGTTTCAAAATAATGACGTAATTTGGTGGCGGCGTAGTTAAGGCTAATATTAATTTTTCAAGATGAGAGTACCTTGTTTCAAAGCATCCAATAAAGACTTGCTTACATAGTAAACAGGATGCCGTTCACCCCGGGTTTCTTTCACCAACCGCACTAACAAAGATTTTCAGATATAGCTAAGTATAAATAAAGATGCTCACCATGTTCGGGTTTGGCGAGTAGTGGTGACGTCATCAAGTATTCTTTAAGTTGTTTGAAGGCGGCCTCGTGTTGGTCACCCATTGAAAAAGTTTGTTTTTTCTTAACACTTCGTAGAATAACCCGCACTTATCGATGATTTGGATATAAATCTATTCAAAGCCGCTACTCTACCCGTTAACCTTTGTACGTCCTGATGTTTCTAGGGATTCCAAGTTGAGAATGGCTTTGATTTGTTCGGGACTTGCTTCGATTCCCCTCTTGGTTACCATATATCCCAAGAATTTGCTCGCTTCTAACACCGAAGTTGCACTTCGCCGGATTGAGCTTCATGTTGAAGGCCTTCAAGATGTTGAATGCCTCAAAGAAGGTGCTCCACATGATCCTCAATGTGTTTGGATTTGACCACCATGTCGTCTATGTAGACCTCCATCGTCTTGCCAAGTTGGTCTTTGAACATTTTGTTCACTAACCTTTGATAGGTTGCCCCTGCATTTTTAAGACCAAAGGGCATAGAAATATAACAGTATATACCTTACGGAGTCATGAATGCCGTATCTTCTTGGTCCGAAGGCTCCATTTGAATTTGTTGATACCCGAAGATGCATCCATGAATGTCAAGATGTCGTGGCCGGCTGTCTCATCAACTAGAGAATCAATATGAGGGAGAGGGAATGGATCCTTTGGGCAGGCCTTGTTCAAGTCGGTGAAGTCCACGCATACTCGCCACTTGCCATTCTTCTTCTCCACCACTACAACGTTAGCCAACCACCTTGGGTACTGAACTTCCCTGATCATCTTGGACTTTAGAAGCCTCTCAACTTCATCCTTTATGATCTGGTTCCGCTCCTGGGCGAACTTCCTTCTTTTTTGACGGACAGGACGGATGGTCGGATCGATGTTCAACTTGTGAGTAATAATATCCTTGCTTATCCCTGTCATGTCCTCATGTTTCCAAGCGAAACAGCATCTCTGGCTTTTCAGGAACTCGATCAACTCCTCTTCGATTTCGGACGGTAGGTCTATCCCAACTTGCACTTGGGCCTCAGGATTTGATGCATCAACAGGAACGCTTTTTGTATCGTGCTCCACCGCTTCAAGAATGTCCTGGGCCTTTTTCTTTAATTGCTATGCTTGCCGAGGGGTCGAGCTTGCTTTCATGTTGATCTTGTAACATTCCTTAGAGACTTGCTGGTTTCCCTTCAACTTAGCAACACCCCAAGGTGTTGGAAACTTGACGCATTGATGGTAAGTCGATGGCACGGCCTTCATGTTGTGGATCCAAGGCCTTCCCAATATGACATTGTACGAGGAAGAGCATTCAATCACACAAAACCTCTCCATGGAATTCATACCTTCTAGGTAGATGGGCAACTTGATCTCTCCGACCGTTTGCTTCACCTCACCACTGAACCCTACCAGTACGGATGAATTCGTCACTACTTCGGACAGAGGGATGCCCATATCTTCAAGAGCATGGGTGAAGATAATGTTGACCGAGCTGCCACCATCGATCAGAATCCGCTTGACCACACAATTAGCAATCTGCACCTGAACAACTAGACCATCATGATGAGGGTCCAACGTGTTGTCCTTATCTTCATCTTCAAAGGAAATAACATGACCATCGGTGAAGTCACGACTCCTTGAAGGCAATTCTGATTGATCTTCCTTAGAGCTTTTGGCATGACGCTTGGCGGCAGAGTAAGTTGTGCCGCAAATATGAGACCCACCTGAGATAACATTCACTACCTTGGTGGCCGGAGGGGGTGCAACTTTCTCGGGCCTAGATTGCTCCTCTGAACCAGGTTCTTTAGATTCACTCCTGACCCTCTTCTTGCCCAACAAATCCTTGAGAAGACCCTTGGGCAATAAATGAGCAATCTCCTTCCTCAAGGCGAAACAGTTCTTGGTGGTGTGCCCAAAATCTTCATGAAACGCGCACCACTTGGACTTGTCCTTCCAAGTTGTTGACTGGTCATTCTTCTTGGGCCATCTTGCTTTATCTCCAAGATTTCCCATGGCGCACAAGATTCCTGCAATGTCCACAGAAAAGCAATATTCAGAAATTTGTGGATAATCATTATCATCACCTTCCTGATCATCATCTACAACATGAATCCTAGAAGGTTCAGTTTTAACAGGGGGTTTGCCCCTGTTGGACTTAGGGTGATGGGAGTCCGATCGTCTGTCAGAGGGTTCAAATAGAGGAGTAGGAGTCCTCCCAGTTGGTTTCCCCATTGCCAAGCTATCTTCCTCCAATCGGATGTAAGGCAAGGCCCTGGTTCTGATTTCTTCAAGTTGTTTCGCAGGGGTCATCACCAACTCGTTGTAAAACAATGAGCTCTTCTTCAAGCCTATGCGGAATGCCTCCGTTGCCGTGGACACGTCCAAGTTGGGTATAGTCACCGCTCCTTATTGAACCCGTGCAAATACTCTTTAAGACTTTCGTTAGCCGTTGCACAATTCTATAAAGATCACTAGTCAACTTGTCAAATGCCCCGTTGCATGAAAACCGATTAATGAACATATTGACAAGTTGAGCATAAGATGAAATAGAGTTTAGAGGAAGCCCCGTTAGCCATTTTAAGGCCGGCCCGACAAGGTTGAGCCAAAGCCCCTGCAAAAACATGCTTCTTTAAACATAGGAGGGATACTTATGATATCCATTGACTCTTGATACAGCAACACGTGCTCTGCTGGATCGGTACTCCCATCATACTTCTTCATATGAGGGACTGAGAATTTCTTCGGGATCTCCACACTGGCTATTGCTGATACAAAACGAGACTCGTCGTAGCAAGTTGGAGAGACTTGGTGATACGGCAAGTTGACTCCAGGCACGCTTCGGAGCAACTCCTTAATGGTTTGCATTTCCTTAACAAGTTGGTTTTCTGCGAAAAGAGGAGCATTATTAACTTGAGGTGCGAAAGTATCGAAAGCATTAAAGAAACTTCCTGTTTGCCCCACTGAAGGTGTAGCATAAGTGTAGAAAGATGATAGCGCGGATTGGCTAGCTGATAGGCCGAATCTTGGTTGCTCAATTGGAATGGATGTCACAATCGTGCTTTCCGCTGGCAAGGTGTTGGACATCGGGATATCTCCGACATGGCTCGGTCCTGTACCTGCACCAAACAAAGATCTAGGAAGTAAAGGTGAAAACGGAGTGGATACTTGAGTCTCCGCTTGCTTCCCTTTACGCAGACTATCAACGGCATTGAATATCATGGTATTCGTACGCTCCTGATCATCCAACTGATCGCCTATTTTCTTCATCATGTCCGCCATGTTGGACATTATCTCCAAATTGACAGCTTCCGCACTTGGAGGAGGGTTGCCTTGGGCATTGGAAATGTGAAGCAAGACTCGATCGCTGGAAGATGGATTAACCATTTCTGCTTGAATAATCAAAGTTTCCCACAGACGGCGCCAAATTGTTTTGGTCAAATTTCAACAATTATATTTTTGTGATGGGAAAAGTGACTAAAGTGATATGAATCTAGGTACAATGACTATCAAGTTGAATAGAAATGGACACAAGATGTTTGTTGACTAGGGAAAGCCCTCGAACAACTTGTTCTCCGGCACAAAACCCCGGGAGGATATGGCTCCTGCCTTGACCGAAAGTTTACTAAGAATTCTCTTGAGATTACAATGCTAAGAGCGTATGAAAAAGGGAGCTTAAGCTAGTGAGGAACGTGTGTGTAAATACAGTGTGTGTTCCCCCTTTTATACCTCAAAAACTAATTAACAAAAAAGAGGATTATGGGCCTATAAACTCGGAATTAGGGTTGATCCTTGGAGATATATCCGCATTTGATTGTTGATGAAGAGATAGTGATTTGTGTGCTGAAGAAACGTAGTTGAACTGGTCTTTGGCACGTTCCCTATAAAATAGGAAAAACGTTATGCGTCCCAACCTGCAGAAGGCCAAGTTGTAAATAGAACAACTCAAGTTGTTAGTACCAAGTTGTAAGTTGTAAACATGTTGACTGAAAATGTAGGGCCCAACAATGCTATAGATTTAAACAATGTTTCGAATGTTACTAATGTTTGTTTTGTAGCTAAGAACATCAGTGAGAACTCCTGGCTATGGCATAAGAGACTCAGTCACTTGAATTTTAAATACCTATCCAAGCTGGCTAATCAAAATCTAGTTGTTGGCTTACCTCAAGTGTCTGCTAATCATGAAAGGAAATGCAGAGCCTGCCAATTAGGAAAACAGCATAAAGAATCATTCCACAGAAAACCATGCATGTCCACTTCTAGATGCCTCCAGTTGCTACATATGGATCTGTTTGGCCCCACAACCACTGCCAGTTTAGGGGGCAGCAGATATGCTTTGGTTGTTGTAGACGACTTCTCAAGATATACATGGGTAGAGACTTTTGCTTCAAAGGATGATACATATGAAGTTGCTACCCGATTGTTTCGTCTACTTCAAACCCAAAAAGAGTGTGACATCATCAGTATGAGATCAGATAATGGAACGGAGTTCAAAAATAATGGAATCGCTCAGTACCATGATGATCATGGAATAGACCACAATTTCTCAGCTGCTGGTACACCGCAACAAAATGGTGTAGTTGAGAGAAAGAACAGAACATTGATCGAAGCTGGAAAAACAATGATATCCGAAGCTAGGCTTCCCAAGTATTTTTGGGCTGAAGCTATCCATACAGCCTGCTTCACCCAGAATAGATCTTTGGTCAACAAGTTTCACAACAAGACCCCTTATGAGCTATGGCGTGGCAGAATTCCCAACATTGGTTTCTTCAAGATCTTCGGATGCAAATGCTATGTACTTTACAATGGCAAAGAGCGCCGAGGTAAATTTGATGAAAAAGCTGATGAAGGTATCTTTGTGGGATACGCCAAGCACAGTAAGGCATTTAGAGTTTTTAATAAACGATTGTTGAAAATTGTTGAATTTGTTCATGTTACGTTTGATGAATTTGATTTGCTAGAGTCTGATAAGACTCCAAATAGTACTGATAACTCTGGTGTGTTTGAGACGGTGAATCAAGTAATCAAAACTCAAGTTAATCCACCAGTATCAATGCAAATCATCCTCCAGCTCAACCCTCAGCCTCTAGTGGTGTAACCTTTAGAAACCTAGTTGATGACTCCTTCTTTCCTCAATCGGTTAGGCCATCCAATGTACAAATCCAGCTAACCGATCCTCTTCCAACTAGTCCTCATGTTTCCATTCCCAATTCACCACCTGAAGATGAACCAATTTCACCTATCAACTTACCGTTTCCATCCCCACTTACCAATCACCACCATCAGTCAGCATCACCCTCTCCTAACCGATCTCCCTTACCGGTCTCACCTCCCTTAGCCGATTCTACTCCTCCATTAGAAAACCTTAGACAAGAATCGGTCAGGCAAGATCTACCTAGGGAAGTAAGAACAGTTAGAGATCACCCTTTGGAAAATGTGATTGGTGATGTCTTTGGACCTAGAATGACTAGAGGCCAATTGAGAAACTTGGAGGAACAACATGGATTATTTTCCTCTGCTATGGTCTCAAATATAGAACCAAAGAAGATTGAAGAAGCACTTGATGACCCCAGCTGGGTAGAAGCTATGCAAGAAGAGCTTAACCAGTTTGATAGATGTAAAGTTTGGGAATTAGTGCCTAGACCTAGTGATCAAACGGTGATTGGAACGAAATGGGTCTACAGAAATAAATTGGATGAGTCTGGAAAAATTACAAGGAACAAGGCTAGACTAGTGGCTAAAGGGTATAGACAAGAAGAAGGCATAGATTATAATGAGACTTTTGCACCCGTAGCCAGATTAGAAGCCATTAGGTTATTCCTTGCCTATGCAGCCTACAAAGAGTTTAAGCTATATCAAATGGACGTGAAAAGTGCCTTTCTCAACGGGGAACTTCAAGAGCTTGTATATATTGAACAATCTCCAGGATTTGAAGACTCCAAGAAGCCTAATCATGTCTACAAATTGAACAAAGCTTTGTATGGCCTCAAGCAAGCACCTCGAGCATGGTATGAAACTCTCTCCAAATTCCTACTTAGTGAGAAGTTTGGACGAGGTAAAATCGACACCACTTTATTTATTGCAAAGCATAATGGTCACTCATTGTTAGTTCAAATATATGTTGATGACATAATTTTTGGATCTACTAACGAAAAATTGTGCAAGAGATTTGAGAAGCTTATGAAGAGCAAATTTGAGATGAGCATGATGGGTGAGCTAACATTTTTCCTTGGACTTCAAGTCAAGCAAACCCAAGAAGGTATCTTTATCAATGAAGCCAAATACACCAAAGATTTAATCAAGAAATTTGGTCTTGACTCTGCTCATCCTCAAAGCACTCCAATGGCCACCAATGTACACCTGGACAAAGATGAATCCGGTAAGAAAGTAGATATGACACTCTACCGAGGTATGATAGGATCTCTACTTTACTTAACCGCAAGTAGGCCAGATATCATGTTTGCCGTATGTGTATGTGCTAGATTTCAAGCTGACCCTAGAGAATCTCATTTACAAGCTATTAAAAGAATTATTAGATATCTTGTGGGAACTGCTAACTTAGGTTTATGGTATCCAACAAATTCATCATTTACACTAATTGGCTATTCAGATGCTGATTTTGCAGCTTGTAGGGTCACCAGGAAGAGTACTAGTGGAACTTGTCAATTTCTAGGTAACTGATTGGTTTCCTGGTCGTGTAAGAAACAAGCATCAATTTCCACTTTTACGACTGAAGCTGAGTACATAGCTGCTGGGAGTTGATGTTCACAAATTCTATGGATGAAGCAACAACTAGTGGACTATGAAATCCCTCAAGAAGTATGTCCTATTTATTGTGATAACACCTCAGCCATCTCAGTCTCCAACAATCCTGTGATGCACTCAAAGACGAAGCACATAAACATCAAATACCATTTCCTCAAGGATCATGTTGAAAAGGGTAACATCGTTCTTTTAAAAGTCCATACTGATTATCAATTAGCAGATATCTTGACAAAACCCTTGGATATTAAAAGATTCGAATTCCTTAGAGGAGAACTAGGAATGATTGATATTCGTTAATATTTTGTGCTAACTTTGCTATCTGTGTAAGCTATCAACTAGATCAAGGTGGTTTCTCTCTCTTACCGTTGCTTGCAAGTGCTCATTTACCGGTGTTCCTAACCGGTAAGGCAAGACACCCCTAACCGATCCTCTAACCGACACTCCTGATCGGTAAAATGGTGTCCCTAAACGATGGTCCCTAACCAATGTAAGTTCTATCTTACCGGTCATTGCACCTGATCGGTAAGCTACCTCACCGCCTGTGTGCCTTACCGACGAACTGCGGACGAATCGAATTTGTCAATCCGTTTTTAACCGGCACATTTGTCATCATTGCCTTGATGTCATATCAGTCTCTTCAGCCGCTGCAGTCTCTGAATCCTACCTTACCTGTCCTTTACATGTTCCCCATGCCTCTTTTACAAGATCTGGATCAATTTTAAATAATTGATCAAAAAGGTAATCTCTGTATCATTCCTATTTATCGAAAAGGTTATCTTTTTGTTCTTTATTACATTTTGATATAACTGCTGCAGACACGTTCCTATTTTCATGTCACATCTTTAATTTCGTGAATTAAAACTGTCAAATTATGCGTATGTCAGTTAAAAACTTTTGAGCTACTTTTGTTTTAACCAACACACCCCTTCATCTTCCCGCTCTTTCGTTTCGTATAAAAGGATTTCAAAAACTTCTAGATTTTCTCTCTCTCTCGAACAAGGCAATCGGCAAAGAATCCTCTTCTTCTCCATCTGTTTCTCCTCATTTCACATGATCTCTGGTATACCTAGTTTTCTTATACCTTGAAAATCATTTAGCAACTCTTCAACTTAACTGCAAAGAACTCTTTGATTCTAACTTATATGGTTTGTTGTTTATTTGATTCACAGATGGCTCCCGCTATTAAGAAAGACATTTTTGGAGGTTACATTCTCTCCAGTTTCTTCGACTCCGATGAAGGCCGTGCTCTTGAAGCTTTGCTTGTTGCCGCCGAAGTTATTCCGTTCGTGATGCCTGAAGGGAATTAAGATATTTATTATGAGATGGTGAATGAATTGTTCGAGAATGGTGTTTTGGATGAGAATGAGTACATTATTTCTACTGCTGTCGGAGTTCCTGTGACTTTTAGCCCAGCTACCATTGCTGAGGCCTTCCCTAACCTCTCCTCAACTGGTTCCTCTTCCATTATCATGAAGGACATGATTGCTGCTTGGGTTAAAGTTCGTGGTAGTGATCCTTTTGTAACCGGTGAGGCGAATAAGAAGTCTGAGTTTGATGCGGTATACTATGCCCTTGCTGAGGTGGTGGACCGGTGCTTCATTTGCCGGTCAGGCTCCCATCATTGTATCACCGTGATTCAATGGGAAGCCATGGCTGCAATTATTCATGGAGATGAATTCAATTGGTGTTCCTTTCTGTACCGGATAGTTCTTATTGCTTTTAAAAAGTATCATAACGAGAGAAATTCTTCCAAGCCTAACAAAGCCAAACCGTGTCACTACTTGATGATTAGCCGTGCTCTCAGATCTATTCCAGCTATTCTTCAAGCTTCTGAAAATATGCCCAAGTATCCACAATCCTTCTGCAAAGCCTTTGACAAGTTTGATATAGTCAGAATGATCAAAGAATCCACTGGTAAGCCAACCGGTAAGTCATCCGAGCCATCCACCGGTAAGTCAACCGGTAAGTCTGCTGAAGCTTCAACCAGTAAGCCAGCCGGTAAGCCAGCTCAGAAGAAGAAGAAGAAACCCTCTAGCCGGCCAAAGGTATCTCAGCATACCGGTGCTCCTCCTGCTCCCAAACCTACCTTACCGGTCAAGAGAAAGTTACTTGAGGAATCTGATGATGATGATAATCAACCCATTGCCACTATCCTCTCCCCTAACCGATAGAAAGCTACAGCCAGAAAGTCAGCACCTCCTCCTTCTAAAAGATCCAAGCCAATCCAAAAATCTTCCCAACAAATAGCCAGAGAGAATGCTGAGAGAACGAGAAGAATTGAGACTGACCTGGGCACATTCATTCCTTTTATTCCCAAAAGACTCTTTGACCACAATTTCCTTACCGACAAAATTCCTTTCACCGGTCAGTCATCATCTAGACCGGTAAGCCGTTGCCATCCCATCAGAAATCCCACTTTCCATATCTACCATTACAATCCTTGGCTAGTTAATCCCTCTTTTGTTCCTTCTCCAACTTGGGTGTATCCTATTGATCACTTACCTTCCTTCCTCCGAAGACTGTTGCAATTCCATGAGACCCACAAAGATTCAGTCCCAGTCGGTGATATATCTGATTATGTTGATTTTGACAACATACATGAGGAAAATGGTCTCTATTACACCAAGCCTTGCCTGTTGAGCGAATATGATATATCTTTATCTAGAGATAGTCTCCTCAAAATTTATAACAGGTATTTCGAATTGTTGCCTCCAATGTGGAATGCCATTTACTTGGCCCAGGATAGACTCAGGCAAGATATGATGATTCAAGCTGTATGGATTGATTTTGCCATGCTCTATAATGCTCAAGAAACCCTCAAGGAATCTGACCCTTACCAGCTAGGAAGGTTTGTGTTGCCTGAAGATGATCTTCCTTCATTTGATCCTAATGTTGTCAACTTGGGTCCTCGTAGATTCCAATTCATCAAAAATGTGATGGATGTGGTGCAAAATTTGGTGGATTTGAACAGAGATTTTCAGAGTATGGGTGATATCTCTTTATCTGACTTCTTCACTTCAATTCAGTCCAGCAAGAATAAATGGGCTACTGTGCCAGATGAAGAAATTGAAGAGATGTTCAAGGACATGAGTGGATCTGATAATCAAGCAAAGGGTGATAAGGAAGACCAGTTAGCCTCCAGTTCCAGCTCCTCTAGTGACTCTAGTGAGTCAGGTACTGATGATGACCAATCTGGTGCTGTGGTTGATCGGTCAGAGAAGATTGCTGCTGAGTTCACTGCTCCCTTACCGATGCAATCGGTTAGACATGTGGGAGGAGGTATTACTGAGACCTCACCAGTTACCGCTACAGCAGTAGGAGGAGGAAATGATGAAAGCTTGGATAGATTACCGGTTAGTCAACCGATGCCTCTTACCGGTGAGCTAATCCAACCGGTTAGAGATGATTTGCCGGCCAATGCACCTCTTACCGAAGCTCTTCCCTTACCGGTTAGCAAGCCTCTTACCGTTGCATCTACTGAACCGGTTAAGGAGAGTAACCTTGATGATATTCAGTTACAACAAGCTTTGGCAGCTAGCCTATTCACAGAAGGTCTGGAAAAACAAAAGGAAAAGCAAAGGACCTTAATTGAAGACTTGGTCACCCAAAAAGCCATTCATGCCTCTCTGCAATCGGTTACTCAATCGGTAAGTCAAGCCATTCCTCCAGCCTCTTCCAAAGTCAATTCACTGGTTCAGGAGGAGGATATTGATCCAGTATTTGATGAAAACTCCCTCTCAGATTTCTATGAAGAAGATGTTGATTTTGATGAAAATGACCCTGCAATTCCTCCAATTTATTCTGATCCTTGACTTCGTCAAAAGGATTTGATGTCCACCTTGAATTACTATACTTCCAAGGCCTCTATCCCTCGATCAGCTGATGGAATTCCCTTGTTTGATATTCATGAGAAAGTTTTCAGCAAGGCAGAAACTTTGCCTACTCCAATGCCTCCATCCATTGCAGATAAGCTTCAGAAGCAACGGAGAGCTGATAGATGGGCAACTTTTATTGATGTGGTTGAAGATATGAAAGTTGGTGCTGCTCCAGAAGATACTCCTCCAAGGTACACAAAGACCTATGGACCCGGTGAGACAAGTTGCCGACATCAAAAGATAAAAGTTCTTAAACTCAAGAAGCGCCCAGCTCCTCCCAAAGGCAAGGAAATCATGCCTGGAAAGGATGAACAACAGTTGCTTACCGATTTCCCCTCTCCAAAACCAAATAAGAAATATCCATCCTCTCTTCAGCAACATAATCGCAACATAAGGATTCATGGCCATATTGCTACCATTGCCCCTAGACCGGTTGAGAGTACTTTGTCAACTGATAATCTATTTATAAGGTATCTCTCATTCAATGGCCGTATAACTCGAATTTTGGAAATGAAGATCCTTAGTTGGTCGTTTGAGGTGACCAAAATGGTTGGTTTGATGCCGAATGTGACTAGGCTTTCAATCATGAGAAATGGCCAGCCACAACCATGGAGTAACATTAGAGAAGCCTCTCTAGTTTTGCTTGCCCTCAAAGTAATTCCCCTTCTCCGGTTAAGGCAAAATGCCTTAGCGATGGCTCCTATTGCAGCTGAGTTACTGGAGCTCTCATTTGATGAGATGATGAGCCTAGAGCCTAATGAATTTCTTGCTCCAACTACTCCTCCTGGTTCACCTTCTGAGTCAGTGGATGAAGAAATTGTGATATCCCCAATCGGTGATGTGTCAAGAACCGGTCAGCCTCCAGTGATCCTACTTACCGATTCATCTACCGATCCTCCAACCGGTTCAACTGTCTCTCTTACCAATCCATCCTCTCCGCTTACCGATAGGCCTCTTACCGATGCTCCTTCACTAGCTCCCTAACCGGTTACTCCATTTATCGATGCTCCCTTACCGGAACCCCAACCGGTTACTCAGCCTGCTCCTACACCAGCTCCTTCAATCGATGATCTGAACAGACCTTTATTGCTCTAGACCTGGTTGAACTTCATGAAGCCTTGCTCCAAAGTTTTGTTGAAGTAAACTCCGAATTGGCAAAGCCCTTTGTTAAGTCCAATCAGGAGGAGGATGAGAGAAGATTTGAGCGTTTGAGCACTAGTGTTGCTATGTCTCTTGGCAATTTTATGGCAGAAATAAACGCCAGAGATGCTAACATCAGAAACCTCCTACTCCAACTTGATGAGGCTCATTATACCAACAAAGCTCTCTGTGAACAACAGATTTCTGGTCAAGCTATTGTGGACCGGTCAATTGATGAGCTTAAACGGTCAGCTGAAGCCCTTAGCCGTTGCCAGCAGAAGAATCGTGAGCTAGAATTGGAGTTGGCTAAAGTCAAGGCCAAAAATGAGGTTCTTATGAAGGTTAGAGAAGATAGAAAGAAGAGAAAGAGAGATGAGAAAGAGAAGAAGAAGGAGAAGAGATCATCGAAGAAAGCCAAATCCTCAGATGCTGCTCCCTCACCGGTTGAAGACCCAGCAAATCCTCCAGCCGACGCATCTTGAGAATGTAACCGATGAGATATTGTCTTTCTTTCTCAGTCACCGGTCTGCAACCTAATGAGAATCTCTTATCCTTAAACTTTGTGTTTTGATGAATTCCTTTGTGTTTAATCATTTTGAATGTTCCAAATGCTACAAACCGTTTCATTTTGCAGGTCTCATTCAAAATCTTTTCAAAAGTTTTATTTTGAAGTTTCCTTTAAGCTTTCACTTTGTTTGTAAGCTTACTTAGGTAGCATCAAGTTGTCATTTGACTTAGGGAATGATATGCCTAATAGACAAATTTCTTATCATTCTTTCACTGAGTCAAAAAGATGCTAGCCTAGGATGATTGGACTTAAGCAATTAGGAGGAGATTGTTAGTCAAATATATGTTTAGGTTTAGAATTGCTTAATCCCAATCATAACAAGCATTATTGTGGACCCCTAATTTAATTAGATCAAATAGAATTTTTCTATGTATGATAGGTCCCCTTAGTGCATGTGCCAGTGTTTTTATTATGTAATTTTCTCAAGCCTTGAAGACTTGAAGACCTGAGAATTTCCACCAAGCATGTGAGTTACCTGTTGAAGTGTCTTACCGATTGATACCTCTAACCGGTATTCATGCCTTACCGGCTACCTTACCTTACCTAGCCGATATCTCCCTTGCCGGTTAAGGCTTGCTCGTCAAGCTTCCCTTGGTTAGCCGATGCATTAATTGCTTCCAACTACCCAGCCATCAACTTTAGCTCAAGTTGGTAAAGCAAGCATGCTGACATGACATCTCTGCAACAAATCAGTACCTTCTTAGAGAATGTCAAGTAACCAGTACTCACAGCGCCCCAACTAATCTATGGAAATCCTCTCTATCCAATCTCAGGCATTTAATGCAAGGATCTTCTCATTTAATGCCTGCCAGTCCAAGTCATCATTACAACCTCTTCAAAGACAACGGCTCCTTTTCAAAGTTCACTATAAATAGTTTCCTCGGAGCATTGAAGAAGGTTGGTGCATTTATGATCCTTGAGAGTGAGCTGCTCTGAACTACCAACCTGCAAATCCACTAGTTCAAAGCATTAAAAGCAAGTCCCCTTATTCACTAGACATCTCTGTAGGACTTAAACACTGAGCACCTCAATCAATACTGTAGTGTTCCTTCATTAGACTACCAATGGAACACATTGATTGATTCACACACAACACCCTAGAGAAATCAGCTCAACTTGTGAGCACATCTCTAGAAAACACCTGGTCTTTATTGTAGCACGATCCGTTAGTGGTCACCTTTAGATTGGCAGCCTTCAATCATTGGCTTGCAACTTGTAATAGGTAAGAACCATTAATATAGCAGTGCACTTTCACAAATCCAAGTTCTGACCAAACTTGATAGAGGACGTAGCAGTTATTTAATACTGTGAACCTCTTCAAACAATGTATCATTTCCTTGAGTGTTTGTTTATTTCTTGTTGTGTAGTAGTAACTGGTTGACAATCTCTCAACTGGTCACTACCTATTGACTCAACTTACTGCTTAATCTGTTTGTCTTACTTGGAGATAAAATTTGTCCTTGTTTTGTTGCATAAGTTTTTGACTTACTGGCTTTTGGAACTCACTTACCGGTTCTATACTTGCCTAATCAAAAATCCGTTGTGCAAAATTACTCAACCGGTTAGTGAGTGTTTTACCTTCAAATATTTTCTAAGCCTAAGTGTTTTTCGCAAAAAGTTTTAATCAGGCTATTCACCCCCCCTCTAGCCTGATTCCTACCATTTGGGACCTAACAATAGGGTATAGGGTATAGGGTTTAGGATTTCACAAAATCTAGGGAGAAACGTGTTTCTCCATCATTTATGAAGAAACGGGTTTTTCTCACACACAAAAACACAGACACGGCTCACAATGCAATTAAACCAAGAAAATCCCCCGGGCATGAAGATCGGTGATAACAAAATCCTATCGCTAGACGTCGATCCCAATTCCATTTCCGTCGAAGCCCTAAGCATGAAATTCAATCCAAATCTGGTGTTCCTGTTCTTTTACAACACTCACATACCACCCCCTCTCCGTTCCACTCTCCGGTCATGAGTTCGCCGGCTCTGTTACGGGAATTCATCGCCGGCTCTGTTTCTCATTCTATATTTCTGTTCAAGTTGCAATATACGAAATGGATCCGAAAAAACGCCAGAGATCTTGCGATTAGGTTGAATTTTATTATTTTTGTGTAAATTAGAAGCGAAATTGGTTAATATTTTGGGGGATTTGTTTTCGTAGGGAACGAGCTTGTTTACTGGATTTACAAGGCTGTGCAAGGGATTGGCTGTTGTACTTGTTGGTACAAAATTGGAGTTTCTGGATATCCAGAACCTTTTGAAAGGATATCAAGAACCTTTTGAAAGGATATCCAGAAATTTATTTTGTAAGTTTCTGGATATCATTTTGTAAGTTTCTGGATATCCAGAACCTTTTGAAAGGATATTCAGAAATTTATTAAATGTTTCTGGATATCATTTTGTAAGTTTCTGGATATCATTTTGTAAGTTTCTGGATATCATTTTGTAATTTCTGGATATCATTTTGTAATTTCTGGATATCATTTTGTAAGTTTCTGGATATCATTTTGTAAGTTTCTGGATATCATTTAGTAATTTCTGGATATCATTTTGTAATTTCTGGATATCATTTTGTAAGTTTCTGGATATCATTTTGTAAGTTTCTGGATATCCAGAACCTTTGAAACTGATATCCAGAATATTTGGAAAAACACGTTTCTCCATAACTTATGGAGAAACGCGTTTCTCAGCAGACCTACTCCTAGGATTTAGGGTTTAGGGTGTAGGGTTTAGGGTTTAGGGTTTAGTGTTTAGGGTTTAGGGTTTAGGGGTTAGGGGTTAGGGGTTAGGGGATATTAAATTAAAATTAATAAATATTTATGATTTATTTATTTTTTCAAAAATAATATTTATTGACTCATACTTATTCTTTTGACAGTAATTTAAAATAATTTTCATGTTATATATAATAAAAATAATGATTTTTATTAATGATATTTATTAATTATAGCGGCGAAAATTTCCGTCGCTGAGGTTAATTAAACCAGCGGCAGAAATTTCCGTCGGTGGTACATGCCACGTCATCGATCCATGTGAACGTAATTTTCAGCGGCGGATTATCAGCGACGGAACATTCCGCCGCTAAATATTAATTATAGCGTCGAAATTTAAATTCCGCCGCTATAATTAATATTTAGCGGCGGAATTTTCCGTCGCTGAGGGTAATTATAAATACTAATTTTGGGATTCATAAATTATATACGCCATTATTTCCCTCTCTCTCTCTTCCCGCTATCTCTCTCTACCCGGCGATCTCACCTCTCTCTTCCCTCGCTCTCACACCGTCGCCGTCCACCCTCTCCACACTGCCTTTAAGCTTCGCCGTCCGTCCACCTCTCCACCGTCTCCGTCTCGAGCTGCTGCCGCCATCTCACTCGCACTCCAGCGTCCTCACAGCCCTTATTTTCACTGTGTTTCTCTCTCTTGCTCTAATCAAGGTAAATGCTTCAATTTCTTTCAAATACGTAGTTCTAATTCGAGGATAGGGTGAGATTTCATGTTGAACCCCCTATTTGCTGATGTTGTTCGTTTTGATTCAGATCTGAATTTGTTTGTTTTGTTAAATTTTTCTGATTTTGGTTTTGAAAGTGGAATTAGGGTTCATTCGGGTAGTGATTGGCGAAATTAAATTTCTATAGTAAACCCTAGTATTGCAATTAGGTTTAGGTATTGAAAATCAGTTAGCTTGTGCGGGTTTTAGCTTCTACTGGTTTTAGCTTCTACAAGTAAAAATCAATTTTAGTGTAATTTTAATAGAAGTATACCAAAAATCAGATCAAAGTCTGTACGAGTATATTTTATATGGGCTTTAGAATTCCATTTTTTTTTTTTTTTTAGGATTCACAAAATGATTCAGTAGTCTCTGAGGGACTTAAATGTTTTGATAACAATCCTACAAAGCCAGTACTACCTCCGTCTTTTATTTTTTATTTTTTGTCGTGCTTTACAAAACAGTCCCATTTTATAAAAAAAATAACAGAAATTATAGTATAATTAAAATACAAATACAAGCAAGTAAAAATTATAAACATAAACATCATTTAAAACAGTCCCATTTTCTTTGATGATTCCGTATGAATGAAGGTTCATGTTGTTATGCGACCCCAAATCTTTTTGTGACTAGCAATCCAATCAACAATGTCAAAAGTCTAGTTCCCAAATCCAAGTCCCCATTCCTCAACTTTTTAATCAATTAAAACCAGCAAAGTACACACTCATTCTCAACATCAGTAAAGCTCTGTTTTTGATTATTAATAGTAGAGGTTTGATGATTCCTAAGCAAGTGTCTTTGATCGGTTAATTTAAGCTGAAGTAATAAGCAATGATTTTATGTAATGTTAAAATGTTTTGTGAACTAAATAGTTTTGATGCTTCTGTACTTATTTCTCAAATATCTACTGAAACTAGGTTACACCCTATTTGTACCATATTTTTTGGGGTTCAGTTTGGTTTCATCTTGTAGACTTGTTAATCGTAATATAATCTTGGACACGTCTTTGGGATATTTACTGTACAAAGTAGTTGATCTCTTCCATCTGAAGAGGCTATTTCCTGGTTTTTTTTATGTTGATATAGAGAGTTCAATACCTAAATTTAGAACTGCAACATCCATTGTTTTCTAACTTGTTGTTTACTCGGAAAATTAAGGAAATAGTATAGGTGTGGAACTTTTTAGAGTTGATTGGGGAGTGTTATTACTATATTTTGTTAAAATAAGATGTCATTGTATGAGCATCATATTATGGTCTTGGTTTTGATTCAAATCTCTATCTTTTGTGGTTATTTTAGATTTTCATGATTCATACTCCCTTCCTTTCAGCCGAGTGGATACCAAAAATTTGGGCACACATATAATTGCATAAATAATTCTTTGAAAGCATAAATAATTCAAAACTTAATATGTCATGTGAATTCTTATTCCCTTGGACGTCCTTTAGTGATGAAAATATCTATTAAAAAGTAAGTAAGATTAAGAATGAGAGTGTATACATCTTTCTTAAATGTGTCTCTACCATTTCTCCTCAAACTTAATAAAAACGCTTATCAAAAAAGTAAATTTGGGAATGTCATTCAACGGATGGTAGGAAACATTAATCACAATTTTTTTTAACTTTAAATGGCGTGGTTTCTACAAGCTTCCGGCTTCAATAGCTAGAAAAATAAATAATCGTACTCATAATCAAATATGTAACATGTTATATTTAGTAAACATAACATGTTACATATTTAGTAAACATAACATGTTACATATGCAACAATTAGATAAGTTACTAAATATCTAATTTTCAAGTCTTTTAAAGTCAAAGGGGGAGGAAGGGGGTGAATGTCTCAATAATGTAACATATTCAACTGCACACTACCTTAGTGGTTCTAGATCCCATTTTGGGGTGATTGACGGCATCGTGGACGGTGATGTATATCGCCTACGTTTGAGCGCCTGATATCAATTCTGGCACCTATATGCACCTTAGGGTATTGTGGTTGGTGGTTAACATCTTAAAATATAAGTAAGATGAGAGTCTTTCTCACCCACAGCTATCAAAATCCGTCCATTTTTTATCAAGAAAGATAGAGCAAATAAGTTCTCTACTATTTGAGCAAAGGATTTCTATTTAATAAGAGTTTTTCCAGTTTCACTGTCCTCTTCTCTCTAAGGATCTCAAAAATCACAGTCATGTTTGTGACAGTGTCTGTTTTCTCTTCACTGGTGTTATACTGTTACCTTGTTTTTACTTGTGACCGTATAACACCAGTGAAGAGTAAACAGTGCATCGTCACAAACATGGCTGTTATGTTTGAGATCCTTAGAGAGGAGGACAGTGAAACTGGAAAAAATTCTTATTAAACAGAAAATCCTTTGCTCAAACAGTCGAGAACTTGTTTGCTCTGTCTTTCTTGGTCTAAGATGAGATAGGGTTTTGATAGTTGTGGATGAGAACGACTCTCATTTTGTTTATAATTGTTAATTTAATTCATCATTGTAAAATTATATATTTTACAACAAAGAATTAAAATTAATATTTAAAATTATTCACAATAGTAATAATTTAGGTCAATCCAAAAGCCGAAATTTCTTTATTTTCGATTATAAAGCAAGTAGACAAAGTGATATTTGCATTTCATATAATCGTGCATTTCGGGATGGGATAGGTTTATCAAACAGGCACTTAAAGGATAGAGTAGGTATTGATTTCATGTCAACAAGTGTTGAATTTCAACTACCTAACCAACTAAGCTGCCTGAAACATATATTAATAAAGTGCACAATAATTATATTGCTATAACAAGAGATAAAATAAATTAGTAAATGTTCTGGCTTAGTTAGGTTTCATGCTGGATTAAAGCTGGTTGGAAGCATATACTGTTTGCTTAATAATTATATTGCTAAAGAATTGTAAAATTTGAAACCTATATGACAATTAATTTGTATAAAGTTATATCTAGGGGCGTAAGTGGTTAGGTAGGGACACCATTATCCTTTAGTTTAGTTTGAACTAGAGCTCAAGATTTGTTGATACTAAGAAGCCAACCCCAATTCTAAACCTAATTTTAAATATTAACAATTTACAATTTTTCACAATATTAATAGGTAAAAAATCCCAGCAGCCCCAATTTAAGGCAGCATGGAGCATTACAATGGAGAAATTGTTTCCCGAGAGTATCAATTTCAACAAGACATTCTTGAACTCTCGCACTTTCACCAAAAACAACACCGGAAACTTATTGACAGGAGGTATAGCATGCCATGCATCTGGTCTCTAAAAGATGGAAGATTGATTGGGATCTGCTCCGAGCTGCTTCGTGCTTTTGGAATTCGGAGCGACATGTGTTCACCCTATCGTACAACGATCTGATGCCAACGATGGAGGATTTCCGAGCACTGACTGGTGTGGCTGAGTCGAGGACTGTGGCATTTCCCCGAGACAGACGTTCAGTTACGGAGCAACTATCTGAATTCTTGGGATTATCAGCAGACTGGGTATCGCACATTGTCGTTGACGATAGATTCATAGACTTGACTCATATAGCCAGATTGAGTCGGACCAGCCCCAGTCTGTTTGATCTATCCACTTCCTTAGATATTCATGTTGCTCATTCTGTCTGCGCACTACTTCTGCGGCTACATCGGAGTGTGTCCAGCTACGCTGTTAGAGATCATCAGGCAGCTGAGAGGTGATCGAGGAGTTGACATCCGACATATTCAATCTGGACAGGGAGCGATGGACATCATTCCACTGTTGCTAGAGGAGATATACCACGGCATTTATAGATTAGCCGAAGGATCCGAGTACATGGGTTCAGGCAGCCCCAAATTACTATCATTGTGGCTGTATGAGAGATTGCGCTTGATCTCGCCACTGCCAGAGGGGCAGACGGCATTACCTTGGGTGACTGGATAGGGCAGGATATTGAGGGATGCCGCTACTGAGAGTTGGCATAGGAGGTTGGCCTTGGCCCGATATGAGACCGCAAACCTGTACTATTGGATTCCGGCATGGGGATTGCAGACTATGAGAGATATTCAGGATGAGTCAGTGATTGTCCGACTTCCGGGACTACATGTATCATCATTTTGTATTCCATCTCTAGTGAGCAGACAGTACGGATACCCGCAGCAGACCATTCGGACTTTGAGAGAGCAGTTGACTACTAATACCATGTCGATGATTATGACTGAGCCTCAGACTACACATTTCTTTGGCAGAGCATTTCTAGAGGGCTTTCTTCCGATACGACCACTACTCCGTCAGACTAGAGGTAGCACATTTTTGACCACCGAGTTTCTGATATGGTACGAGGAGCAGCAAGGTCCTGTACAGCTGATGATAGAGGCTCGACGCCGAGAGTATTTTGGGGCAGACTATTCTTCCAGCCGGACATTAAGAGACATAGAGGCCAAGAGCAACCTTGATGAAATCACTGGCGATATTGCAGCAGATTATGAGAGACGGGAGCTTCGGAGAGCTGCTTTGAGAAATGATCTCGAAGTGATAGGTCGCAGGGAGGCCTTAAGGCAGGAAAGAGCAGTACTGAGAGCTACCAGACTGATTGATCCACCGGCTCACACGATACCTGAGCCAGGACGAGGTCAGACTGACTTTTTTGACATACCTAGACCAAAGACCTCCCGGGGACCGAGGCGGAGGAAGAGTAGAGATTCGAATTCGGGAGCGGGAACGAGTTCCTAGACACTTTAAGAAGATCTGTTAATACATTGTTAAATATGAGTTAGAAGCTTTAAATTTATTTTAAGAAGATCTGTGTTGCTTTTAAGTTTGTAATTCAAATTTAGGGAATAATAATACGTTAATTACTTCTAAACTGTTAATATATTATGAAATCAAATAATTATTAACATCCCAATTTTGTTTCATCCGTCGATTAAATTGAGTGTACGTATAATATATGGATTGCAATGCAGGAGTGATGTCTGTTAACGATGATCGTAGTTGGATGTACAAGCGGAAGTTGCCGAATCATTGCAGTATCAATCCTGAGTTTATAAGAGGGTTGAAGGGGTTTATTGAATTTGCTGAATCAAATCCCAGTCACATGAATGATGAGGGTAAGATTAGGTGTCCATGCACCATCTGTTGTAATGTCAAGTATCTAAGCTTGATCGAGACTCAGAAACATCTTTTGCGTAACGGGTTTGAAGTTGGGTACAAACGGTGGACTCGTCATGGTGAGCAAATGAGATTGCGCACAAATGTTGCGAATAATCCCCCTAGGAATATTCATGTACCTCCCAAACCCGAACCTATTATTCAGGACAATGAAGAACCACCTTCGAATATGGAAGATATGGTTAGGGATGTAGCCGGTCCTGAATTCGATTGGTCAGAGAACCAACAGCAAGAACCAACCCCTGCAGCCAAGAAATTTATTGATGCTATGGACTCTGCAAAAGAGAAGGTCTATCCAGGTTGCGAGATCAGTGTGTTGGAGGCTGTGGCTGAGCTCCTTAACATAAAGGCTGATTGCAATATTAGCCAGTCTGCTTATAATCGTATCATGAAAGCAATTAAGCGGATGTTGCCGAAAGAGAATAAGATGGTTACAAACTTTTATGAGACAAAGAAGTTGGTTGGGCAGATTGGGCTATGTTATGAAAAGATTGATGCGTGTAAGAATGACTGCATGCTATTCTACAAGGAAGATTCACAGAAGACAAAGTGTTGAATTTGCGGACAAAGTAGATATAAGCCAAATCGGAGGGGGAGTTCAAAACATAAGAAAAACAAACCACATAAGCAGTTGCGTTACATGCCGTTGATTCCAAGACTGCAACGCCTCTACGCGTCTAAATCTACTGCTGAGGAAATGCGTTGGCATAAGGAAAGTTTGCGTGAAGAGGGTGTGTTGATTCATCCCGGTGATGGGGAGGCATGGAAACACTTTGATGAGACTTATCCCGAATTTGCATACGAAGCAAGAAATATACGGTTATGCATCCGCTCACGATGGTTTCAATCCGTTTGGTCTGGGGCAAAATCTTACGCTTGTTGGCCGGTTATAGCCACTGTCTACAATCTTCCGCCCTGGTTGTGTATGAGTGATCCCTACATGTTCTTGTCGTTATTCATCCCCGGCCCAAACAGCCCTGGGAGGAACATTGACGTCTATCTCCGACCTTTGATGGACGAATTGAAGCAACTTTGGGAGGATGGGGTCGAAACGTGGGATGCTTTCAAGCGAGAGAATTTCAGCATGAAGGCTGCGTTGATGTGGACAGTTAATGACTTCCCTGCATATGGGATGTTATCGGGTTGGAGCACCCACGGGAAGTTGGCATGTCCGTATTGTATGAGTGACACAAAGTCTTTCATGCTCACGCACTCTGGAAAACCATGTTGGTTCGATTGCCATAGACAATTTATTTCGGAGGACCACCCATTCAGGACCCAGAAGAATGCGTTTAAAAAGAACAAGATTGACCATGATGAGGCTCCGATTCGTTTCAGTGGTGACACGGTCTATGGGGAGGTATCTAGATTGTCCGATCCTCGGTGGGGGGAAAAAGTTTTCGAAGACCAAAATACAAGGGTTTGGGACTTCCCATAACTGGACCAAGAGGAGTATATTTTGGGAGCTGCCATACTGGAAAACAAATCTCATTCGACATAACCTTGACGTGATGCACATTGAGAAGAATGTATTCGATAATGTTTTTAACACGTTGATGGATTTCAAGGCAACAACTAAAGACAACGAAAAAGCTCGAATGGACCTTAAGGAAATCTGTAAGCGGCCGGCCTTAGAGATGGTACACGTCAATGGTAAACCAGTTAGACCGATGGCTCAATACGTTCTTACAAAGGAAAAGAAACTCCTCCTCCTAAAATGGCTCAAGGATTTAAGGCTTCCTAATGGTTACGCGTCTAACATTGGTAACTGTGTCAATGTAGAGGAGGGGAAAATGCAGGGTTTGAAGAGTCACGATTGCCACGTTTTGCTGGATAGGCTACTTCCGATTGCTCTCAAAGGTCTCTTGCCTGACAATATCTGGGTGGCGTTAACAGAGTTAAGTGAGTTTTTCCGAGCGTTAACATCGACCACACTGCGTGTTGATCACATGAAAAAGCTTGAGGAGAGCATCGTAGTGACTTTGTGCAAACTTGAGAAGATATTTCCTCCTTCATTCTTTGATTCTATGGAGCATTTACCGGTCCACTTGGCATACGAAGCTAGAGTCGGTGGTCCAGTTCAATACAGATGGATGTATCCATTTGAGAGGTAATTGAATTTATTCTATTTCTAAATAATTTGAGCGTTAACAATATACCTTCTTTAACATTATTTATGCTTTAATCTACGAATGACTTTTAGGTATCTAGGCCAATTGAAAAGGAAGATGAGCAATAGGGCCATGGTCGAGGCCTCAATTTCAGAGGCTGTTATTATAGATGAGATTGTTGCCTTTGTCGGAACCTATTTTCCTCCTGATGTTGATACGAGATTGACTAGGGTTGGCCGCAATTACGATGGTGGTTGTCCGTCTAAGGGAAACATCTCTGTATTTTCATCCCCTGATCGGTTCCTCGGCAAACGGGTTGGTACGCGTACGTTAACCGCTAAAGAGTTTGACGCGGTCTCACTCTATGTTCTTCTTAACTGTGACGAGGTTGGGGAATATATCAAGTAAGTCATTGATGTTATGTTTACGCCCCGTCGATTAAATTATGCATGTTTAATTACCTACATATGAAATGCCTTGTTTAACCCTATTGCAGAATGTTTGAAGATTTAGCTCAGGATTTATCTCCAGAACTCATCGCAACTAGGACAGACAGAGAATTTCCAAACTGGCTAAGGAAATATGTAAATATTTCGTTTCATTCAAATTTATTCTATACACTTTTTTAAACATTCAATCTTAAAATTGTATTAAATTGGTTACATATTGTCTTATAGATAGCTGAACATCCGGGTGATGCCAAAGCTGCGAGGTTAAGACATTTAGCATCAACTCCGTACTTGAACGTTAATTTATACAACGGTTATTTTGTGAATGACTATGTGTTTCATATCAAAGCTTACGGGGGCTCTAAATTAACGTGGAATAGCGGTGTGAAGCTTAAAGGAAACCTTGATTATTATGGCGTCCTGAAAGAAGTAGTCGAGGTGGAGTATTTGGGTAGAAACAGTGTTGTCTTGTTCAATTGTGATTGGCGAGATGCTGTGCGAGGTGTTAAGAAGCACGCCATATTTGACCTCGTCGATGTAAAGGACTCGTCCAGACATAATGGCGACGACGTCTTCATCTTAGCATCTCAAGCACAACAGGTATACATGACTCCCTACCCTCGTCCGCGACCCGACGGATGGTGGGCTGTCTGGATGACCAAGGCTAGGAGCATGATTGACAACCTACCCTCGTCGACAACTACAGAGTCGTCATTAGAAACACCCTATCAAGAGGATGAAATGCCAGTGCCACCTAACGTTTCATCAGCTAATCATCCATTAGATGATGTCACTCATATTCCTCAAAATGTTGATGAACCCGAGGAGGATTTCTTACCAGTGAATTTGCCACCTCCTCCGCCTCGTTCAGGTCATCTCGCGCACATTGATATTGATGAATCAGAGGAAGAGGAAGAGGAAGAGGAAGAGGAAGAGGAACCAGAGTTTGATTCATCAGAGTCCGAAGACGAAGATGAAGAACTCGAGTTTTGTAGTAATTCAGAGTCCAGTGATGATGATGGGGACGAAGATTAATAATAGTTTAAAGTTTTATATGTATTGTGAATGCTTTAGATTATTAGAACTTTAAAGTTTTATATGTATTGTGAATGCTTTAGATTATTAATAGTTTAAAGTTTTATATGTATTGTGAATGCTTTAGATTATTAGAACTTTAAAGTTTTATATGTATTGTGAATGCTTTAGATTATTATTAATAGTTTAAAGTTTTATATGTATTGTGAATGCTTTAGATTATTAGAACTTTAAAGTTTTATATGTATTGTGAATGCTTTATATTATTAATAGTTTAAAGTTTTATATGTATTGTGAATGCTTTAGATTATTAAAACTTTAAAGTTTTATATGTATTGTGAATGCTTTATATTATTAATAGTTTAAAGTTTTATATGTATTGTGAATGCTTTAGATTATTAGAACTTTAAAGTTTTATATGTATTGTGAATATATTGTTTCCTATTGTTAAAGTTGTATATTTTAAAATTTTTACTGTAATACAGATATGAGTTATAGTAGAAAGGGTAGGAAGACACGGCCCATCTACACATCTATTGCTGGGACGCAAACGTCCCGATCCAGTACTGATGATGCCGATGTCGACCCTACACGCAGTAGTACTAGCTCCACCTCTGGGGCCGATACTCATACTACTTTCGATTCTGATGGGAGGATATTTGTCCAGATATCGTCACTTTATGACCAGTAAGTAACTCTTCATTAATTTGATATAAGTTGGTTCCTTTTTGTTTTATATATAATTCATTATTTAAGTTAAAATGTTATTGTATAAATATACTTGGCAGGTTTGTAGGTGGATACCCTACCCCAGGGACTAAGATCGGGTAGTATTGGCGGTCTCGGCTCATGACAGAGTTTTGGCCCAACTGGAAATCATTGCCACCGGGGCAGAAGGAGGATGCGTGGGAGGAGTTTAAGGTAATGTGTTAATGGTTTTTATTTAAAACTTAAATGTTAGTTTGTTATTAAAATGTTATAATTAATAATGATTATACTCTTTTAGTTTTGTAATGTTATCATTATATGTTGTAAGGGAAATATTGTTGGGCGCCTGAAATCGACGAGGCGACGGCTAGATTTGTTTTCGATAAACATGCTCATAAGCTATTTAAGGATCATATTGGTAACATATTTATCTATCCTTAATTAGTTTAATTAACAATGATTATACTCTTTTAATTTTATAATGTCATCATTATATGTTTACGAGATATTCATATTTTTTATAGGTAACACGAAGAAATAATGTTATACTAAGCGGCTCGAGGCGAAACAACAGCCCTTGACACCTCCTTGGATGACCGAGGAGGTGTTTCTTCAATTTTGCGAATATTGGGGGTCGGATGTGGCGAAGGCTATGGCCGAACAGGCTAAGGCAAATAGAGCAGGCTCCTCGGGGTCGGCGACGAAGCATACCATGGGGACGATCCCGGTCGGCGAGCATCACTACCGCATGGTATGTATGTTAGTTTAAATATAGTAGTGTATGCATGCTTTTAAATAGGTTTATGTACGTATGTTAGCTGGAAGCCATGTTGATGCTATGAAATCCATGGTTTTAGTGTAAATGTAGTGTATGCATGCTTTTAAATCTGTTTAAATGTTGCATTTATACAATTTCAAAGTAATAATCTCGCTTATTTTATTTATAGGAAATGGATCATGGTCCGAATGTCAGCTTTTTGGATGTTTACGCTAGCACACATATTCGGACTCCTACAACGCTCGATCAACCTCCGCAATGGGTTGACGATCGCTCTGCTAATGCCTTTGTAAGTAAACTATCATTAAATGACTTGATTTTGAATATGTAAATTTATTTATGTACATTACATTGTGTATATGATTATAATTGTTTGTTTTATTTTGACAGAGTGCATATCAAGCCGCCGTTCTTTCTGAAGGAACGCCTCCCGACCAGCCCGTTCCCTTCGTGCCTGATATTTGGCGCTCGATCACCTCTGAGGGACATCCAAAGAGAGGTGACCGAGTGTTAGGGATGGGGGATTACGGGCGGCAATGCCCGTCGACGTCGACCGGCCGTCGGCCAAATGTTGTCCCACCCATGTATCATGATCCGAGGGTCGACACTCTGCAGGCTGAGTTGGCTGAGGAGAGACGCGAGGCTGCAGAGGCTAGGGCAAAGCTTGCGGAGGCTTTGGCGGCTCAGGCGCAGATGCAGAAGGAGAATGATCGGCGTCATGCAGAGACTGATGCCAAATTTGCGATGTTGTTGGCTCGTATGGACCAGGGTAATTTCCGGCCTCCCCCGAGTTGATTACGGACTATTTTAGACTTGTTTGTACTATTTTATACTTGTTTGTAAACATTTGAGATATTTGGTACCCGCGGGAGCCCCTCCCCCTATCCCCCCCCCTCTCCCCCCCTCTCCCCCCTCCCGATTTGGTACGGTGATATTTAGTCTTTAGTTTGGTACGCTGATATTGATTTTTAGTTTTATAGTTTTAGTTTTATAAATTGAATTGTTATATCAGGTACAAAAAATTTTGGATAATTGATATTTTAAATTATTTTTTTTAAATTTATTTCAGTATCAGCGACGGAAATTTCCGTCGCTGAAATTAATTTATTTTAATTAATTTTTATTACAGCGACGGAAATTTTCGCCGCTATATAAATTAATTTTAATATAATTTTAATTTAATTTTTGTTTTCAGCGGCGAAAATTTCCGTCGTTGGAATACAAATTAATTAAAATAAATTAATTTCAGCGACGGAAATATCCGTCTCTGAAATTAATTTATTTTAATTAATTTTTATTACAGCGACGGATATTTCCGCCGCTATATCAATTAATTTTAATATAATTTTAATTTAATTTTTGTTTTCAGCGGCGAAAATTTCCGTCGTTGGAATACAAATTAATTAAAATAAATTAATTTCAGCGACGGAAATATCCGTCTCTGAAATTAATTTATTTTAATTAATTTTTATTACAGCGACGGATATTTCCGCCGCTATATCAATTAATTTTAATATAATTTTAATTTAATTTTTGTTTTCAGCGGCGAAAATTTCCGTCGCTGTAATAAATTTATTTTAATTAATTTTTATTCCAGCAACGGAAATTTCCGCCGCTGAAATTAATTTAATTTAATTAATTTTTATTACAGCGACGGAAATTTCCGTCGCTGAAATGAAAATTTAATTAAATTAAATTGATTTAGCGGCGGAAATTTCCGTCGCTGATGTAAAAAAAAACACCGGCAGAATTAATTCCGTCGGTAAAATCAAAATATACCGGCGGAATTTGAGCCGTCGGAAAGCTGCGGCGGGCTGGTAGCGGCGGACCACCGACGGAATTTTTCCGTCGGTGTTTATATATAGCGACGAAAATTTGGTTTTAGCGACGGAAATTTCCTCCGCTAAAACCTGTTTTTCTAGTAGTGTTATGAAAACGTGAAGAACAAAGAGTAATTTTCTCTCTGAATAAATCTCTCAAGCCCTGTCTTATCTTGTGCTGATTCCTTGTATTTATAGCCACCTTGGAGAAGATCTTAATGAATCCAAACTCTTTCATATGAGAGATTTCAATTCCTACAAGGAAACATAAAGCATACTCACAAAGGAATAGATTGTTAGTAGGTTAGTCCTAATATAAATCTATGTATATAAATAAAAGATATTTACAATATTAACAAAGTCCTTTTCAAAGTATGATACTTATAAATCTTTCCATGAAAGTCTCAAAATCAACTTACTAAATATGTTGCTTTGATTCGAAATAGGAAACATCCTTTTTATAATAGGACAATATAAATCTTTTCATGAAAATCTCAAAATTAACTTACCTTTTTTATATTGATTCAAAATTAAGAAAACACTTTGTTCCCTAAAAAGCACACTCTTTACTCTTTCAATGTACCTAAGTGAAATGAAGTGTCGAAGTAGTGTAGCTGATTTAACAATTCGAAATGCTCACCTTATTCATTTGCAGTTTATTCTATTGGTTAGTGTCATTATTTTTCATTTAATGAAATTAAATTGATATTTATTTTAGGATACTAAATTTGCTTAACAATCATTTTTTTTGTAGTATCTTCAAAGTGAAAAATGAAGGTATTTAGTGACGGAGAGAGTATTATATTGTGGCGTGTTTTTTTTTTTTTTTTAAACTCATATACTCCCTCTGTCCCATCTAATTCGAGATTTTTGGTCAACTTAATTATATTTTGACTAATAATTTAAATAAATGATAAGTATTCTGATCAAAATTTAAAAATTATTATCTTATCACAATTGATAATACTTTCAATAACAATTTTTGAAATTTATTAAGATAATTATTAAGTTGGTCAAAAATTATATGTCCGGTGAGACGGAGGGAGCATGTGAAAATTATATACATTTCTGGAATGTTCCTCCAGGTAGGGGATGACCAATGACATTTGGACAATTGGAAATTATTCACGCGATCCCTAAGTTGGAATAATTGGGATTAATTAGCGCGTTAGATTTAATTTTTGACTAGTAAGAGAGTTTGCCTAGGGCTACCCTCTATATATTTTTGTGGATTGACCAAGACTTAATTTTAAGATATTGACATTTCAGTTAGAAATAACAAAATTGATTTTTTTCTTTATTGGTTTTTGGACGGTCCAATTATCTAAATTCTCTCTCTAAAATGTTTAATATGTTTATGCTCAAAAGGATGGACCGATGATTCTCACGCCGAAGAGTTTTGGAAAATCCCCAATGAGCACATTTTTTGTAGCATCAAATATTGACATTTAAGAGTTAGAAGTAACAAAAATGAAGTTTCTTTGTGGATTGACCAAGACTTAATTTTAAGATATTGACATTTAAGAGTTAGAAGTTGAACGGTCCAATACGAGAAAGAATTACTTGGAATATAAGATATTGACTCATAATAATTTGTCCTATATAAGTGAAGATGATCATAAACACCAATTAATACTTAGAAGGTGCAATATGGCAAGATTATTTGAAGTTGTGGGTGATCATATTCATGCAAGTGCAACAGCAGCAAAAGGTGGCCTTGTATTTGAGGGTTCAGGGGTGGCGTTCATGCTCAGGGCCGGCCTTGATGCAAGACATGTGAGGCTTCAGCCTAGGGCCACCAAAAATACTAGTATAATTAGGGCCACAAAATATCACAAAACAGTACCCCTCCTAGTGGTTAAGGGCCTCCTTAAAGTTGCCAAGCCACCAGGGATCAAACCATGGCATTATCACTTTTGATATTTTTACCCAATTATTTTTATTTGGGCTTTGTAATGAAGGACTACTAAAAAATTGGCCTAGGGCCTCATTTGCAACAGGGCCGGCCCTGTTCATGCTTTGCATGATTGTTATATCTCTCACAATCATCTCCATGGTAATCTTTTCTTGTGGCGACTCCGGTGAATCCACGGCCGCCAAACGCCATAAACACAAACACCATAATCACGAAGCTATTAGTAAGGCGGTTTCTTCAGCGGTTTCTTCAGCGGTGGAGCTAGGTGGTGGAGGAGGCGGTGGCAGTGGTTGTGGCGGTGGAGGAGGCGGAGGCGGTGGCGGTGGTTGTGGTGGAGGTGGATGTGGAGAACCAATGGTGGGCTTGGCCGGAGCAAGGTTGTCACCGGTTTGAGATTAGGGAGAGACCCAGGTGAAGAAGACGATTGGGAGGAGCTAGGTCGCCATGGAAGCTTGGTCTGTGTTTGTAAATGGTGGGTGTTGAACTGATATGAGAGAGAGGGATTTGGATGAATCTGAGCTTAGGAGAGAGGCTGATTGTGAAGTAATAGTGTTTTTTTTTTTAACTAATAATAGTGTTAGGAACTGTTTTAATTTTGAGTAATACTTCTCATTTGTTTAAGTAATAGTTTGTATTGCTATAAGTAATAGTACTACACTTGTGAAGTAATAGTGTTATTTTTTTTTAACTGTAATAGTTTTAGGAACTGTTTTCATTTTGAGTAATACTTCTCATTTGTTTAAGTAATAGTTGGTATTGCTATAAGTAATAGTACTACACTTGTGAAGTAATAGTGTTATTTTTTTTTTTTTTTAACTAATAATAGTTTTAGGAACTATTTTCATTTTGAATAATACTTCTCATTTGTTTAAGTAATAGTTGGTATTGCTATAAGTAATAGTACTACACTTGTGAAGTAATAGTGTTATTATTTTTTTTTAACTAATAATAGTTTTAGGAACTGTTTTCATTTTGAGTAATACTTCTCATTTGTTTAAGTAATAGTTTGTATTGCTATAAGTAATAGTACTACACTTGTGAAGTAATAGTGTTATTTTTTTTTTTTAACTAATAATAGTTTTAGGAACTGTTTTCATTTTGAGTAATACTTCTCATTTGTTTAAGTAATAGTTGATATTGCAAAACAGGTATTACGTTTACTTATAAACAATGTTACTTTATATGTATACAGTCATTACATTAAGAGATGGTAACTATTACTTTTTCTAAACCACTGAAAAGCCGAAAAAATAATATAAAAACTAAAAAAAAAAAAAAAATTCTAACCCAACATAACAGTCATTACATTAAGAAAAAAATATTCAAATCCTAGTACATAATAAAAAAAATAGTAAAAAAAGCAAAAAGAAAAAAAAATAAAAAAAAGCAAAAAGAAAAAAAATAATAAAAAGAAAAAAAAATAAGAATAAAAAAATAATAAAAAAAATAATAAAAAAAAAGCAAAAAGAAAAGAAATAATAAAAAACTAGAAAGAGAAAGTACGCATAGTAAGAGTTGGGGCACTGGGACGTGACCCTTTTGCTTCTTTGATTTACAAGAGTGGAAATAGTCTGGGTCATGGGTCTGGGCTTTGGGTTATTCCGACCCGTCTCATCCATGAGACGGGTATTGTTGTTCAACTCTTAGTTATTTATGTCCACTTTTTAGTATTGGTTATTGGAATAAAGCTATAAATTTTGGAAGCAATCTATTGCATTTATATAATTAATTTAAAATTTATTCGGGTAGTACTTAAAGGCTTTTTGCTAATAATTTAAAATTTAATACAACTACAGTAATTCCAAAATAATTTTGAGCGGTTAACATAATTCATATGGAATCTTTAAAACAAAAGAAAAAACCCACAGATACCTTAAATCTTAAAACAAAAACAAAAATTTAGAGGACTTTAGGTATCACGCCTAAACTCTCAATATTAATTATTTCTCCTCATTTTTTTTTTATTTTATGCCAAATTTTTTGATATCAAAGTAAGTAAAGCGGGATGGAGGAAGTATTTGGTAAGAGTCGGGTTTGTACGGTTCAACATTCCTCATCAATATTCAAGTTGTACCTAGAAAAAAAATCAATATTCAAGTTGAATAAATTTAAATGTTAAAGATATTTCAATAATGCTACATATTTCACGATTATTAAATTATTTCTTTAGTTTTAGTTTTAGGCTCCGGTTGTTTTGGGAAAAATATTTTTCGGAAAACGTTTTTCTCATTTTTCGATATTTGGTAAATACCGAAAAATGGAGAAAATATTTTTCGAAAAATGTTTACCCACTTTTCTAAATAAAACGACTTACAGATTTTTTCTAAGTAAAACATTTTCTGAAAAATGCTAACACCCTCACACACACACCTAACTTTTCATTCACCCCCACCCCACATTAACCACCCCCTACCCCATCCCCTTATAAAAAAAAATTATTTATATTAAAATTAATTTTTACAATTCCCCCCCCCCCTCCCGTCAAAAAAAAAATTAATCATTTTAAATCACAACTCCCCACTCCCACTATCACCCTAGCCTAATATCATCTTACCCTTTATATTTTCCCCACCACCCTACCCTACCTACCCCACACCCACCCACCTCACCCCTACTAATCCCCACCTCCATCACCTTACCCCACCCTATATCATTCAACTTATCTCAAATTGTGTTTTTATCAAAAAATATTTTCATTAAACACATTAAAATATTTTCTTACCAATCAGCCGAAAAAATGCTTTTATCATTTTTTAGAAAACATTTTACGAGAAATCATTTTTCGAAAGTCGTTTTACGCGAAACAAACGGAGTGTTATATTTAATTAACGTAACCGAATTAACAGACTAGCAACAGCGGCTTCAAGCTTGATCGTTAGCTGGGGCTGTTGAAGGTTCAGTAGGAGCTAGAGTTGGAGCTGACCGCGGGGGAAATACATCACTGACTGCAGGCCCGTTGGGAAACAGGCTAGCAACAGCGGCTTCAAGAGATAGATTTTCCTTTCCAAACCTCATCCTATCCAGTTCATTCCTGAGGCTGGAAGCGGTGACCGCAGCCACAGGAGGCAAGGAGGAGGCCGCTGCGAGCTCCAAGTTGGCTATTTCATCCTCAGCCAGAGGGACCAATGCATGCCCGGGCAGGCAGAGATCATCTGTGGAGATCAAAGAGCCTATAATGGCCAATTGCTCCGCAGAGAACTTACTCGTAGCAGCAAAGTTCCTTAGCTGCGTCGATAAGCCGAACTCGTACTGGACAGAAGATTCATCCAGAATCCTCTCCTTGCACTCCTCGGACTCCTCGGAGTTTTTGTACTGCTCCACAGCTTCCTTGCGAGCAGCCTCTAGAATAGATTCCCTCTCCAACTGAAATTGCTTCAGGGGAAGCAGTTGATCGGACAGACTGCTCCAAGGTCTGCACCGTCTTCCTGGCAGCCTCCAGCTTGACCACCAACTCTTCATTCCTCTTATCAAGGTCAGCCTTATGCCCGCGGAGCTCATCCCGCTGCCTCTTCTACTTATCCAAATCCTTCTCGGCCACATCAAGCCGATCTATGAAGCCCTTCAAATCTGCTTCCTTTTCAGTCAGCGAGACCGTCAGGGCATTCACTTGCTCCTCAGCCTTGGTCAAGGCCTTAGACTTTTCAGTATAATCCCTGGCCTGATCGGACAAGAGGGTGGCCTGCTCGTCGTTGATCTCCCTCATCCTCATGGACTTATTGGCCATCTGCGAGCAAATTGATAGAGCGGTCAGCAGTTTGAAGACAGGGAAAAGTAGTGATTCAGGCATCAAAAGGTCTTACCTCAATAGCCATTAAGCCCATGTCTTCGGACAGGGCCGCGGAGTTCATCTTGGAGACTACGCTCCCATAAAAATCGAGGGCATAGAGCCTATTTAATGCTCCTTGGCCGATCATGGAGTTGTAGCCTCCACGGTAGTAAGGATCCACCCCTTTGATATCGGGGACCTTCTCGAGCTTATCCTTCAGACTCCTGGCCGAATCGCGCAGTTCATTAGGAACCACCGGGTAGGAGGCCGAGCAGATGGTCCTCCCTTTATTAGAGGGGGCGGGAGCAGATGCTTGGGCATGTGTTATCTCTGCCCCCTATGAGTCCTCTGTAGCTTATCCTTGCCCGCCCCATCAGCCTCAGGAGCAGACCTCTTCCTTGAATGGTCTACTGGGCCAGTATGCCCGGAAGCTATTTTGCGGCCAGGAGGGCTTGAGCTGCGAGCAGAAGATGGTGGAGGTCCTCCCCGGGGAGGAGGGGGCAGAGGCAGGTCCTTCGTCTGAGGGATCCCCTTACCCGTGGCCAAAGTGGCGCTAGTCTGCCTATCAACAACGGGCGGAATGGCGCCCTTCGGCAGAGACTTTCCCAAAGCAGCTTGTCTGGCCTCTGCTTCCCTCTCTTCGTGATCTAGCTTCCTAGCCTTCAATTGTTGAGGGTTAGGTTTACTCATCTCCAATATATTCAGTTTGATCTACTCTGAAAGAAAAAAGAGTTGATTACACAGCAGTTCAAAAAGTCAGAAGCAATTAAAGGCAGTTATCAAGATAAATAGAGACCAATCCACTCCGGAGGCTCGCATTCCGTGCCCATCATGCAAGTTTCTCAATCAGCCTCAAAAGCAAAAAATCCGTGAACCCTCCAGTCAGGATCACGAAGCTGGGGTTAAATGGCTACCCTAGGAGCATAGGGAAGACCTTCCCTCTGGGGGGCCACCCTGGTGTAGATCAATAGTGGCTCATCGCTTATAATCGCGCTCACGTCAAAAACTGGTTGCTCCTTCTTCTCGGTCACAAATTGGGCCTGGAATTGGGCTAGAGCAATCTGGAGGTCCTCGGAAGCAGCTGGGTCAGGATAGGCAGTAGTAGCAATCCTAAGAGGAACCGGGCTGGAAGGTTTGGAGAAGGACCACCCGAACCTAGACTCTATGACCAAAATGTTCCTCTGGTTCCATTGGTCAAATTTGTTTGTTGGGGCAGAAAAGGTGCGGGCAGAATTATTTTTTGCCTTCAGACCAAGGTTGCCATTGGTTATCTGATTCTGGTAGAAGGCGTACAGCCCGTTAAGGGTGGGTTCAAAACCAAATAACCTGCAGATGGCTATGAAGGAAACCAAGGCTCTAATGGTATTTGGGGTCAGGTTCATAGGGAGACAACGGGTGAAATTAAGGAACTTGTTGATAAAAGGGTCAAGGGGAAGTCTCAGTCCATTCTCGAACTGGACCCCGTAGAAAATACAAGCCCTATTATCATCACGGACATCTGTCACTGTCTCAGGCCTCAGTTTATCCTTCCCCTTTATCTCCTTATGCCGAACGCCGCGGACATGAAATTGCTTGGGGTCAACATTGTAGGTGGTGTATACTTCTGACTCCCAGTCAATAGGGACCACCTCCTTGCCTTTCCTCTTTCGGCCACGGCCAGGATTTGCCTCAGCAGCATGACTCTTTCTGTGGGCAGAGGCCTCGTCCTCGAAATCCTCCCGAAAGGCATCAACGATCCTCGTTGCTTTTCGGGTCGTGCCCGCTGCCATGCGATCTTCCTCCTCGCGGTCATCCTCCACCGTCTCCTCGCTCTGAGAGCCAAAGAGACTGATAGATGACCCCTTGGAGGGTTCCGCCTCAGCTTCATCCTCTCCGCCTCCATCCACCTCCATCTCCATCTCATCACCATCATCACTACTGAGGTCCACCACGGGCACATTAGGGGCCTCGGTCTGGACCTCGGGGAAAACAGTGTTCAAAGGTTCAACGTCTAGGGGATCACTCATGTCTTCTGCGGCCAGGCACTGGTACTTGTTCATTTGGTCAAGATCCATAAGGGCAACTCTCTCCCAATTGGTTATCACTTTGGGGTTGCGAATCGCTCTCCTTACTAGTTCAACGGGGTTCAAAGCCTGATCCCTCTCACGAGGAAACCTGCACAGAACCCCCATCACAAAATTTCTTAATCTACTAGTATCCCCCATCACCAATATGTCACCGTTCACAATCAATTTCTTCTTGGCCTCCCACAATCGGGGTGGGACAAAAGGCCCCCATTGGTACTTCTCACAAAAATACTGGAAGCACTCCAAAGACAGCCTAAGCCACCCAAAGGCCACCTTCCTATAGATACCCCCTGACCGTTTACAAACGACAAAGGTATCAGGAGTGGTTCCATCTCCTAGTTCTAATGGACGAACGGGACCAAACTGACGGGTCGTCATCGTTATCCAGAAAAAAATAGAAATAGAGATAGAAAAAGAGTTTAAAACACAAAATTACTTACGGATTTGGAATAGGAGTAAGAAAACGCTAAGCACAGACGGCAAGATTTTCTCTCTCTAAGGCAATGTGAAAGCTTGAAGGTGATAAAAGGGTTTGAGGGTTTCGTATTTATAGGCCTACCAATATGGGTTAACCCGTATTAATTAGCCCACAAACCGTTCCCCTCGAACCACGAATCGGCGCCAACATTTGGAAATTCGAAAATTCGTCAGTTGACATTTATGGCGCCTTGGATGGTTGACACATACCCTCCGTACCTGTCACACACTATCTCTTCACCTACCAAGGGGCCCACCAGTTAACCGGGAGGCAGAGCAATAAAGCTTCTACAAGCTTCCCCATGTGCCTCTCACATGTGCCTATTTGCACGGGAGGCAGAGCAAAAATCAGCGAAAAACACCAACACTGGTGCCTGCCTAAGGAGCGATCTAACAGAGCCGAGCTTAGCTAGTAGCTCCTCGCTTAGACTATAAATAATTATTCACTTGGAGCTAAGGGTCACTGATGAACCCGGACCAGCTAGACCGGGCCCAAGCTCGGTCTGGTCCAAAGGCCCAATATGACGTGGCATTCCCTAGACCGCCAGTGTCAAGACCGCGGACAGATAGACCTTCGAGGTCATGACCGCGTTTCTCTCATCTCATCCCAGTCAAAGACCGAAGGGATCCAGACCGTCAGCCTGGTGACCGCGGAAGTTGAGACCGTCCCATCCGTGCCCGCATCAAATATCATTGACCGCGTCTAAGATGTTGATTGCGGTTCCTACCAGACTCCCGGTTGTCTCACCAAACTCCCGGTTAATATCCTAGCTTATTGAGCAAGTTTACTTACTGGCTCTGACATGCAAGTAGCCGGCTCACTTCCATCGCATTGAATGCGGCTCAGACAGGCTCCTACTATTGCCATTAATGCGCCGCGCCAACCCTCCCAAATACACGGCTCCCGTCCCTTTCAACGACATTCCCTCTGACAGTGAATCTTCCTTCCCTGACAGAGCCAATCAGATGCGGACACGTGTATCCGGTCAAAGACTAAAGTGCCCTTTAGGGCTGATCTCATTGCTTACATCAACAAGCACCTCTCCATCACCTATAAATAGAAGACCTTTGTCCACTTGGACAAAAAAAATGCAAAATTGACATTGTAAGCCATTGTCTAAACCCTAAACACATACACACACACTCTAAGACATTCCAATGTCTTATTTTCAGGTTTTATATCTATCTAGATATCTTATCCTCACACCCGAGGGCTTGAATTGGATTAACATTCGACTTTGATCTTAACGGTGCTTCTTTCTGTGTTGTGATCCTAGGTACCACTCCAAACAAATATTCAGCCAAATATCCTACGTAATTTAGACGCCTCTAAAGCCTTGGCGTCATCAACTTGCGTTTAATATATATATAAGCCAATCTGTGGTGCTTGTATAACCGACATGAGTAATTTTTGAATTTTGATCATTAAAAATTTTATAATTGTGTGTGATGTTGGGATTGAGGCCAAATCGGGAACGAGAGTTCGAGTCTACGTGAAAGAAAAGGGAGCAAAATCTCGATAGAGTAGAGTTATGCGCCAGCATAGGCAAGAGCAGGGACGAAGCCCTTTAAGGGATAAGGGGGTCATTTACCCCCTGAACTTCTAAGCTATGCCACGCTACCCCCTTCAACTTAAAAAAAAATTACATGTGTAAGCGATTTGACCTCTTGAATTTTGGCAAAATTACAAATCTTGTCTAAAAGTTGTAGAAAATGAAGCATTGTATTATTACACGTGGAAAATTTGGAAAAAGTTAGATCAATTTTGAACCCATGACCTCTTGTTTGAAAATGAATGACGCTCAAGTTAGAGCTATTGACCCAAAATAGTTGTATTCAATGTGGGTGAGCACGTGATAAGCTAAATTTACTCAAGATTATTATCCTTAATAATGGGTGAAGATACTTATGCTTTATGGGCTATGATCGGATGTGCGATGTGTGATGTTTTTTTTTATTTTTTGTTAATGAAAGAGATATGCTTTATGGGCTAGGACCGATGTGTGATGTGTGATTGATTTTTTTTAATGAAATACTTAATTTATTGTATAAGAGTGACATTTGAAATTGTATTTTAATGAGGAATTAAATCATTGATCTTTTATACAAAAAGGAATATTGAATATCGTTTGAACAAAAATCCTTTGTCATGCGATGTTTATATAACGGGTTGCTTAAACTTGCATAGGAGTGTGTGAGTTGTGTGTAATTTTAGTATTAGTCAAAGTTTATCTTAAATGATCGAAAAATAGTTATTTACTCTAGGCATTCTCCTGGAAATTATTGTCTCATTACAATATTAACAGATTACTTGTCGAATGTACCTTCAAGGTGTACGGTTAGGGTTACATATTTGTAGAAAACAATTTAATTACGAGAATTACATTTATCCCCCTATATAATCAATCATTTTCACAAGTCTCCTTACTGTATGAATCTATCTGCTAATGTCTCCCTGACATTGAAGTGAAACAAGTGTTTTCTCACTTCTACTTAGCAAGACATAATTGGCACTCAATTTCTCAGCGTTGAACGAACCTTTAACCATTAAGATATTAGTTGTCCATCTTGCGACCGAGGAAGGATCGTTTCAATCAAATTGATGGCGCCAGCAGTCCATAGACAGTTCAATCCTTTCCATTCGGCCATCTATTTTCAAACCCATAGCCTCTGCTGGGAGTTGGGGAGCAAAGCTGTATTTGACAATTCAAAAATGTTTGTGGTGTATGTTTAGCAAGATGGGGGTACTTAAGTGATAATTTTGATAAACAGTGGAATTAACTGCAACTAAAATTGATTTACAAGGGGGATTGAGTTCATCACATTCATACCATATGTACTGTAGTTGTTTTGGTAGAAAAAACAATAATGTCGAATCTTAACTTAGAAAGCGTATGGATTTAAACAATAAGGAGGGGACTTTGGAATTCGGTTAAATGGAACAAATGCATGAAAATAAGGAAGGACACAAGGATTTTGTTAACGAGGAAAACCTTAGAGATGATAACCTCTTCGAAAAAAAACTTCGGGAGTTAGGTCTCCAACCTTAAACGTTTCACTATGAAAATTGTAGTTACAAGTTGGAAGACAATGGAGATGTTTACAAGCCGTGTGTATGTAGAGTGACCGTGAATGTGTATGTTTTTTTCATCTCCATGTCCCCTTTAAATAATAAAGGCTTTAAACGGATAATAACAATTTCCTATAATCTTGGCATGCGTAGTTATCTTCACAACGTCCAAAGACCAAGTCCTCCTTAACGTTGAAGAAAGGTTGATCGTGCTTGGTCATATCCCGGTTTTATCTCTTCTGATTCGCTGTAAAATAGTAATTAATAATATTTAAATAAAATAAATAAATATTATGCAATACTTACAGTGGAATATCATCTTGACATGCAGGAACAACTGAGGATGTCACCATTCTGAAAATACCCATAACAATTTGTCCCCAAAAATATTTGCCTATCACGGAAATTGAAGAGGCAAATGTTTTTCAAAAAAGCCAACTGTCTTCTGCATGATTTGACAACTATAATTAAACGTGGAGTAATTTGGACGGTTGGGAAGTTTAATTAGGAAAATCAGTTTTTTGAAAAAGAGCTCTCTTTGGTTTAAACAACCGCTTGGTTAATTTAAAAGCTTCCAAAACCTTCCAATTGCTTCTTCTCACGATGGCACCCTCTGTAAGGTAACTTCTTCGCTCCTTCTCTCTTCACTTGACTCCATTGTTTTCGTTCTTGTTTACTTGTTACCATGGGTAGGACTAGATGGAGTTCTTCAAAGACTAAAAGTGCGCCTTCTTCACAAGAGCCCATAGAGGTTGATTTCGAGGATTTCGAATGTGAGAACCTCCTTTCTAAGCCAGACGAGGAGACATGCGTGTTCAGCCACACCCAAATTGAGTCGCTAAAACGACAATGTTGCTTCCCTGAAGGTGCTATCTTTCACCCCTTCTCAGTCAATCTTAGGTCTGACCTAGTTTCTCAAAAATGAATTTGCTTTCTAGAATATCCCTTCCTCCTAGGGTTTAGCTACCCTTTTCCTTCTTTAATTAATGAATTTTTTCAAAAAACCCAGCTTGCTTACGCCCAGTTAATGCCTATGGCATGGAGAATTTTCGCGTTTGTGATCAAAGTCAATAGGGAAAACGGTTTGAACCTAGGGCTTAGTGAGATAGCTTATTCATACGATTTCCAGCCATTTGGGTCCAAAAGATATCTTTTCAAGAAAAGGTCAGGTAGGAGTTCCCTAATGACGACGACGTCTTCAAATGATAGAGGATGGAAGAATAGGTTTTTCTTTGTCGATAGAGCATCAATTGAAGGAGGGGACGAAATACCAAGTAAATGGAATAAGGGAGGTATTTCGATTTCTAACTTTGTGATTTCTCCATTTCGAGTTAGATTGAAATCGTAATTTTCTCTATTTTCTTGCAGATATTGACTGGGGAGAACTCTTTCCACCGAAAGAGGACACATTAGGAAAACTTGAGGAATTCTTCAAATTGCCCCTAGACAAGAGGTCACCCAGAGGCCTAGTTGAAGCACCTTTGGCTGCTCGGGAAGACGATAGGGCATCTCCCTCCGTTATCATGTCCACAGGTAAGCATGTTTTCTTCTTACTATGTTCTTAGTTAGCACATGCTTTTTCTTGACATTCTTCATATTTTGGTGCAGTTTCCAAACCAGTTGCCTCGGGATCAGATTTTGATCTGGATGACATTGATGCTATGTTTGGAGATTCACCTCCTAAGATAGAGACAAAGCCGCCAATGATTCCCAAGAAGATCCCTGCGATAGAGGATAGTGCTGGTATCGGTTCTAGAGTGAGAAAGAGGAAGGCTATCCAAGAAGAGGTGATTGAAGTAGGAGACGTGTTTGATGGACTGTCCTTGGCAGAGATAAAGAAGAAATATATGAGTTTTACGACTGGGGTAAGGTGTCATCATCTACTTTATTTTTTGACCAATCTGTGGTTTTATGATGTCTTTTGATGCCGAATCTTTATGTCATAGGTGATGGGGTATCTGGAAGATTTGGTGAAGGAAAACGAGATGATCAAGAAGAAGTCAAAGTCAGAGGCAACTTTTGCTAGGAAGGAAAAGGTTTTGTTGGAAAATAAAGTGAAAGAGCAGGGGAATGCTTTGGAGAAACAAGTGAAGATTTTGGAGGAGCAAGAGAAGACGGTAAAGGATCTGTTGGACATCTTGGCCAAGAGTGAAGGGGACCATCTTAAGGAGATCGATGATGTGAGGAAGTCTTGCAAGATTGCAGCTGCGAAGACTGTTGTTCAAAGCAAGATTAAAATGATGAAGGACCACCAAGACGGTAAATCCCAAGATTGGGACATCAACAAGGAGTATGCCAAACTGGCCAAATTAACAGGGGAACCGGTGGATGAAGGTGAGGTGTCGTCTAGTCCTCAGGAAGAAATGGTGAAAGAAGGAACATCAGTTGGAGAAGAGACCTCAAAGGCAACATCTGAGGCAGCCGCCATCTGAAAAGATAAACATGTTTGTTTGTTTTGCTGGAAATTTGTGGGTGGATACCCAAAGACAATTTTATTTTGTTGGTATGTAACCGGTCCATAAGGACCAAAGACAATTTATTTCAAGTGTTGGGTTGGTTCAACACTTTTGCTTTTTAGTCTTAGTTGTTTGGATGTTGGTACATACCAACTTTGTGAGGACCCCGACCCGGAACCTACACGTGTCCCGAGCTGGAGCGTCCCCAAACTAACCCAAAATTTACTAAACTTTTAAAACTTTGATTTAACTTACAAACATAAACACAATTAACATAACCATTTCAAAATAACTCTACTCCTCTCCACATTGGAGAAAGAGTTGACCAACTTTGAAAGTAATAAACTGTTTTAGTTACAAAAGATATCGGTTATAACGTAGAAATTAAAGTTTATAAATACAAACTCCATAAAGGAATTATACCAAAATACACTTTCTACGCCAACCTATACATACCCCGACAATCTCCAAAATATCACTTCCAAACTCCTCTCCGCCCTTACTTGACCGGTCCGCCTGTCTCGGGATCCAAAAACATTAAAGGGAGAGGGGTGAGAATAAATCTCAGCAAGCTATTATGAATGCATAAATATGCCAAATAAGATGCAACACATAACAAGTTGCATATAACACATTGGAAAAGTTGTAAACACTTTACATTACCTCGGTTTACCTTTTCCCGTCTGAACAATAGTCGTACAACATTGGGAAATAAAACCCAATCTTAGGTGAGCTGCTTAAGCAATACTCACATCTTATAAGACCCATGTCTCAGGGAACCATATAAGATAGTAGCAACTCTGTAAGACTTTTGGCTCAATACAGATGCTATAACCCCGACCTGTGGCGGGAGGGACGGTATGAATATAACATTATCTGATCACATTAGGGCACACTTCTATAATTGATCGTATTATGTTATACCCCCAACATCAGCTGATTAACACATTATCAAGCACATAATAGTTACTTGAAATATAATCCACAAAAGGGATAAGCAATATAGTCACATGGTAAAATATACTCATGTTCAACCAATATCATAGTGCAACATTTATTTAACACACTATGCATAGTATAATCAATGAATATGAACTCAAGTAAGGCAATAAGGCATCATCAACCCACCCTACATAGTCATCATACACAATACATGGCCTCTATAAAGGTCCAAGTTAAATCTACCAAGTTGGAGTCACATTTGTCAAGTTGCCAAACTAGGCTGCTAAGCGTTTTCCAAGCAATATTTAAAATACTTCCCCAATTCCATTTTGATCACTTAAGATGTCATTGTGTAGCCAAAGTATTCTACTTTAAAGCTAGGTTAAAGAGATTTCATTTTGGTTCTAGTTTGAATAGGTTTTAACAGCTCTAAAGTTGGTTCAATGTCACCAGGCCAGGGTACGACTCGTGCCCCAGGGCACGACTCGTGCCCTTTTGACCTTTCCCAGATTCATGCGTCCCTTAGCAAGGCACGACTCGTTATTTTCACAGGGCACGACTCGTGCCTTAGGGCATGACTCGTGCTCTTTAGCTCCATTTTTAATCAGCAAGGATGGGAGATTTATCACGACTCGTTAGCACGAATTGGCCATGGGCACGACTCGTGCCTAGGGGCACGACTCGTGCCACGGCCAGAATCAGGTATCAGTGGCAGATTTCCTTAGTAACTCCCAAAAACCAAAACTTGTACCAAGCTTCTTCTAATTTATGAACCTAAAAGGGATTTCTAACTTTGCTAATTCCATTCTAAACCATTTAACCCCAAAGTAGCATATCCTAAACCTAGATCATTTACCACTTGGTTTTCCACCCATTTTACTACCATAATTCAAGATTAACCATCTTAATCCAACTCAACCCATTTTCTTACACTCTTAATCAACTCCTATGAACAACAACATCATTCTATAACATTAACCAATTTCTCAACTCCAAGAAGGTTTCTAAAACATCAAACAATCATTATAATAACAATAACAACATCCATAGTTCATGAACATTTAAAGAAGGGAAAGTCATAATAACTCACTTTAGCAAATTTAGGATGGAATAAGGATTTTCTTGTCTTGATGTGCTCCCCTAGTTGCCCCGAACACGGAAGTACAATCGGATTGCCAAATGGAGAAGAATTGAATGTTCTAGGAACTTGGAAAGTGAGGCTTTAAGAAGGAGCTTCCATGGAAATTGGGAGGAAGGAAGAAGAGAATGATGAGGGAAAATGAGGAGGAGGATGGAGGAGCATGGGAGGCTTTGACTAAAGAGAAGGAGGGGTGAGGGAAATAAGGGGAGGAAGTATGGCCCCCCCATGCTTCCTTAATTAATATCTTTCAATCTTTTTCAATTAAACCCTCCCAAGTTCTAGAGTAGTAAAACTAAACCCCCTACTCCAATTCTTTATCCCACATACTTTAACCTCATTTCATATTTTATCCATTTTCTATTATTATACTTCCCCCAAGATGCTTTATTTTATTTCCCTTGCAATCCTAAGGTTTTAAATTATTTCCCAACCATCTCATCTTAATATAAGAAATTAAAGACATAAATGAACACATAAAGTTAACATTAGTATTAAAAGCATATAATATGATACTAAAATAGTGCCTAGGGTTAGGGTCGTTACACTCACTCCCCCTTAAAGAAAATTTTCCCCGAATTTTAAAAAGACTTACTTGGATGCTCAAACAACCGAGGGTATTTCGCTCTCATTTCCGACTCTAGCTCCCACGTTGCTTCCTCAATGGTGTGATTCTTCCATAGGATTTTCACTATCGGAATGCTCTTAGTCCTCAACTCCTTAACTTGGAACTCTAAGACTCTCAATGGTTTCTCAACATAAGACATATCCGCTTGAATCTCATCGGGGGGAGAACTCAAAATATGAGAGGGGTCATGACAATACTTCCTCAACATAGAAACATGAAACACATCATGAAGTAAAGAAAAAGACGAAGGTAACGCCAACCGGTAAGCCAAATCCCCAATCTCCTCTAGAATCTCAAATGGACCAACGAACCTCGGAGCCAATTTTCCCTTATTACCAAACCTTTTAATTCCCGTCCTCGGAGAGACTTTCAAAAACACGAAGTCACCCACTTGAAAAGATAAGTCCCTTCTTCTATTGTCGGCGTAGCTTTTCTGTCTACTCTGAGTCGTCTTCAATCTATCACGAATCACCTTGATCTTCTCCGTAGAATCTCTAACCAAATCCGGGCCCCAAAGCCTTGCTTCACCAACCTCGTCCCAACACATCGGAGATCTACACTTTCTACCATATAACGCCTCATACGGAGCCATCTCAATGCTAGACTGATAACTGTTGTTGTAGGTAAACTCAACTAACGGTAGATGATCTTCCCAAGATAATTGAAAATCCATCACACAAGCCCGTAACATATCCTCATGTATCTGAATGGTTCTCTCGGACTGACCGTCGGTTTGAGGATGAAACGCCGTACTAAAACATAATTTAGAACCCAAGGCTTCATGCAATGCTCTCCAAAATCTAGAAGTAAATCTCGGATCTCTGTCGGAAACAATGCTAACCGGAACCCCGTGAAGTCTAACAATCTCCTTCATATACAACTGGGCTAACTTCTCCATCGAGAACTTGGTTGACACCGGAAGAAAATGAGCCGACTTTGTCAATCTATCCACAATAACCCAAATAGCATCCATCTTCTTCGCGGTAAGAGGCAAACCCGAAACAAAATCCATCGAGATCCCTTCCCATTTCCATTCCGGAATATCCAATGGTTGAAGTAGTCCCGCCGGTCTCTGATGTTCGGCCTTGATTTGTTGACAAGTTAAACACTTAGAAACATAATCCGCAATTTCCCTTTTCATCCCACTCCACCAATACCCACGCTTCAAGTCTTGATACATTTTCGTACTACCCGGATGAATCGCAAATTTGGATTTATGACCATCCTCTAGAACACGCCTTTTGATTTCCGGTGATGAAGGAACGCAAATTCTCCCTTGGAAGGTTAAAATCCCATCTCTATTCAACGCAAATTCCCCGGCTTTTCCCTCTTGCACTTGATCTAAAATTTTCTTCAACTCCGGATCACCTTGTTGAGCTTCCTTCAAATCTCCATACAATGTAGGAACGGCTCGCACATTCGCAAGTATTACTTCACTCCTCAACTCTTGGGTGCTCAAAGCTGTCACATAAGCCTTTCGGCTAATCGCATTCGCCACAACATTGGCCTTCCCCGGATGATAAGAAATTACGCAATCAAAATCCTTCAAAAACTCTAGCCATCTCCTTTGCCGGTTATTCAACTCCTTTTGGGTAAACAAATATTTCAAACTCTTATGGTCGGTGAAAATCTCAAATCTCGCCCCATAAAGGTAATGTTTCCACTTATGCAACGCAAACACTATCGCAGCCAATTCCATGTCATGAGTAGGGTAATTCTGTTCCGCCGGTGATAACTTCCTAGAGGCATACGCAATCACTTTCCCATTTTGCATTAGTACACATCCCAATCCCGCCTTCGAGGCATCACTATAGATAACAAAATTCTCACAACCATCCGGAATGGTAAGAATAGGAGCCGTTGTCAACCTCTTCTTCAACTCATTGAAACTTGCTTCACACTTGGAATCCCATACGAACGATACATCTTTCCGAGTCAATCTTGTCAACGGAGTCGCAATCCGAGAAAAACCTTTAATGAACCTTCGATAATACCCCGCCAAACCAAGAAAACTATGAACCTCAGTCACAGTCGAAGGTTGCTTTCAATTAACCACGGCTTCAATTTTTGAAGGATCCACGAAAATTCCCGAACTCGACACTACATGCCCCAAGAAAAAAATCTGCTCAAGCCAAAACTGGCACTTGCTGAACTTGGCGTACAACTGCTTCTCACGAAGAACTGACAAGACAATCCTCAAATGATTTTCATGCTCCTCCCGGGACTTAGAATAAACAAGAATGTCGTCTATGAACACCACCACAAAGCTGTCAAGATACGGCTTGAAAATACGGTTCATCATATCCATGAATATGGCTGGAGCATTAGTCAACCCGAAAGGCATCACAACAAACTCATAATGACCATATCTCGTTCGGAAAGCTGTCTTGGCAATATCATCCGGTCTAATCTTCAACTGATGGTATCCGCTTCTCAAATCAAGTTTAGAGTAGATAACGGAACCTTGAAGTTGGTCAAACAAATCATCTATGTGCGGAAGAGGATATTTATTCTTTATGGTGGCTTGGTTCAACAAACGATAATCAATACATAATCGTAAGGTACCATCCTTCTTCCTAACAAATAAAACCGGTGCTCCCCACGGAGACACACTTGGGCGAATAAAACCCCGATCTAGCAATTCTTGCAATTGGACCTTCAACTCTTTTAACTCGGCCGAAGCCATTCTATAGGGCTTTAGAAATAGGTGCGGTACCGGGCACTAGGTCAATACAAAACTCTACCTCACGATCCGGAGGCATAGAGTACTCACTTGAAAACACATCACTAAATTCATTAACAACCGGGACATGAGCTAACTAGGGGGACTTCTTATTGGAATCTACCACATAAGCCAATTACCCCGTACACCCCTTAGATAGCATTTTTCTAGCCTTTAAAGCAGAAATAACATGTAAATCGAACATAGATTTGTCCGCATCAAATATAAAAGTAGGCACATCAGGCATAGCAAATGAGACTCGCTTTCTACGACAGTCTATCAAAGCATGACACTGACTCAACCAATCCATCCCAAGGATCACATCAAAGTCACGGATTGGTAACTCGACCAAATCCACCGGCAATACATGCCCACATATAGTCACATCACAACCATGATATATCAAAGAAGATGCGAGGCACTCTCCCATAGGAGTAGAGACCTCCAACACATAAGGCATAGATTCAGGCAATTTATGCAATGAAAATGCAAAATGAGATGCCACAAATGAATGGGAAGATCGAGATCTATAAGAATGCGGGCCTTAACTCCGGAGACAGGGACTATACCTCTAATGACAGCATTGGGATCGACCTCTCCTCTACCCAAAGCGAACACTCGACCTTGCACTCTATCATTGGGTTTCCCGTCGATATCTCTCTTCACACCACTACCTTGTCCCCCTTGTCCACTACCCGAAGCTTGCTTCTTTTGCCACCTGGGACAATTCTTCCGGAAATGGCATGTTTCCCCACACTCCAAAAATTTGCCTTGCTTGCTCCAACACTTACCCTCTGAATGTCCTAGCTTCTTACAATATCCACACAATGTCCCAAACTGACCTGGAGTCGAACGATTTGTCGGAGCCGCCACATTTCCTCCTCTACCTGCTCCCGAAGCTGATGTCCTTGGCTGCCCTCTATTCTGCCCAGAACCTTGACCTTGGAATCTATTTCTACTTCTGCCTTCAGATTTACCACGATGCTCCTCTATATCATTCTCAATCCGGTATGCCATATTCACGGCCGCTTGGAAGTTGGCGAAGTCATGCATCAATAGCTGCTTCCGGAACTCCACCCTTAAGCCTTTCACGAACCGGTAGATCCGCCTCTCTTCCTCCGGTACCAAATGGGGACAATATCGGGCTAACTCCGTAAACTTGGCTGAATATTGTGCTATGGTCATTGTCCCTTGCTCCAGTTTCAGAAACTCAACCTCCTTCTTATCTCTAGTAACCATCGGAACAAAATGATCCCGGAACTTGCGCGTGAAATTCTCCCAAGTCTACGGTGTAAGATCCCGATCCCAGCCATCCTTCACTACCTCCCACCAATGCTCAGCGGGTCCTTCCAACTTGAAAACGGCGCACCTCACCTTTTCTGCATCCGAACTCTCCATTGCCGCGAAAATCTTATTCATAGCTTCAAGCCATCTCTCCGCCTTCACCGGATCCGGATCTCCATTGAAATTAGGAGGAGACATCTTCACAAATTTCTCTAGGCCATGGTGCCCTTGCCTACCTTCTGGTTGTTATTGTCCTCTACCTTGATTCTGATTTGCCATATTCTGAAGAAATACTCGGAACATATCCATCATTTCGGCATTCGGATTACCAACATTACCCAAAGCCCGATCCTGATCGCCATCATTTCCCGCCATTAGAACAACTCCTGCATTAAACACTCGACGTCAGTTAACGCACACTCTCACTCAGCTAGACTCTACCCAAGACACTACCAGAAACTGGTGTTTTAGCGACGGAATAAACAGCGACGGAAGCATTCCGTCGCTATTTAGCGACGGAAATTATGTTTTAGCGACGGAATAAATTTGGCGCCAAATTTAGCGACGGAATTAAATTCCGCCGCTGAATTCCGTCGCTAAAAACGAATATTCGACGAATATTCGTTTTAGCGACGGAATTTCAGCGGCGGAATTTAATTCCGTCGCTAAATAAAATATCAGCGACGGAATAATTCCGTCATTTGCTAATTTATTTATTTTTTATTTTTTACGTTAACAGCGACGAGAATTATTCCGTCGGCGATAATTTATTTTTAAAAAAAAATTAGATTATCAGCGACGGAATAATTCCGTCGCTGATAATTATATATTTTTATTTTTTTTTTTTAATTTATCAGCGACGGAATTATTCCGTCATTGAATTTTTTTTTAATTTTTCTTCTATATACTTTCATTTGTTTAGTTTTTTTCTATCTTTTTTTTCTATAACTTTTTCTAAAAAAACCACTAATTAACAAAGGCTAAAATATTATTTTCTAGTCAATAAAAAATTTTAAAAAATTAAAAAATAAATATAGGGTAGTCCGTCCCTCTTTTGACTTTTCTTCTATATACTTTCATTTGTTTAGTTTTTTTTTCTATCTTTTTTTATATAACTTTTTCTAAAAAAAAACCACTTATTAACAAAGGATAAAATATTATTTTCTATTCAATAAAAATATTTTAAAAAAAATTAATAAATATAGGGTAGTCCGTCCCTATTTTGACTTTTCTTCTATATACTTTCATTTATTTAGTTTTTTTTCTATGTTTTTTTTCTATAACTTTTTCTAAAAAAAACCACTAATTAACAAAGGCTAAAATATTATTTTCTAGTCAATAAAAAATTTAAAAAAAAACAAAAAATAAATATAGGGTAGTCAGTCCCTCTTTTGACTTTTCTTCTATATACCTTCATTTGTTTAGTTTTTTTCTATCTTTTTTTATATAACTTTTTCTAAAAAAACCACTAATTAACAAAGGCTAAAATATTATTTTCTAGTCAATAAAAAATTTAAAAAAAATTAAAAAATAAATATAGGGTAGTCCGTCCCTCTTTTGACTTTTCTTCTATATGCCTTCATTTGTTTAGTTTTTTTCTATCTTTTTTTATATAACTTTTTCTAAAAAAAACCACTAATTAACAAAGGCTAAAATATTATTTTCTAGTTAATAAAAAATTTAAAAAAAATTAAAAAATAAATATAGGGTAGTCCGTCCCTCTTTTGACTTTTCTTCTATATACCTTCATTTGTTTAGTTTTTTTCTATCTTTTTTTTATATAACTTTTTCTAAAAAAAACCACTAATTAACAAAGGCTAAAATATTATTTTCTAGTTAATAAAAAATTTAAAAAAATTAAAAAATAAATATAGGGTAGTCCGTCCCTCTTTTGACTTTTCTTCTATATACCTTCATTTGTTTAGTTTTTTTCTATCTTTTTTATATAACTTTTTCTAAAAAAAACCACTAATTAACAAAGGCTAAAATATTATTTTCTAGTTAATAAAAAATTTAAAAAAAAAATAAAATAGGGTAGTCCGTCCCTCTTTTGACTTTTCTTCTATATGCCTTCATTTGTTTAGTTTTTTTCTATCTTTTTTTATATAACTTTTTCTAAAAAAAACCACTAATTAACAAAGGCTAAAATATTATTTTCTAGTTAATAAAAAATTTAAAAAAAATTAAAAAATAAATATAGGGTAGTCCGTCCCTCTTTTGACTTTTCTTCTATATGCCTTCATTTGTTTAGTTTTTTTCTATCTTTTTTTATATAACTTTTTCTAAAAAAAACCACTAATTAACAAAGGCTAAAATATTATTTTCTAGTTAATAAAAAATTTAAAAAAATTAAAAAATAAATATAGGGTAGTCCGTCCCTCTTTTGACTTTTCTTCTATATGCCTTCATTTGTTTAGTTTTTCTATCTTTTTATATAACTTTTTCTAAAAAAACCACTAATTAACAAAGGCTAAAATATTATTTTCTAGTTAATAAAAAATTTAAAAAAAATTAAAAAATAAATATAGGGTAGTCCGTCCCTCTTTTGACTTTTCTTCTATATGCCTTCATTTGTTTAGTTTTTTTCTATCTTTTTTTATATAACTTTTTCTAAAAAAAACCACTAATTAACAAAGGCTAAAATATTATTTTCTAGTTAATAAAAAATTTAAAAATAAATATAGGGTAGTCCGTCCCTCTTTTGACTTTTCTTCTATATACCTTCATTTGTTTAGTTTTTTTCTATCTTTTTTTTATATAACTTTTTCTAAAAAAAATCACTAATTAACAAAGGCTAAAATATTATTTTCTAGAGATGAAAAACACTTTAAATGTCATTTAGAGTGTAGAAAAAAATAAAAAAAAATAAACGAGGTAGTCGTATACCATTTTCACAAGATCGGGACACATTCCTTAAAACCCTTAAATAATGGCACATATTTGTAACTCAATTTCCATTTGGATTTTGAGGAAAGTCATAAAGATGAAAAACACTTTAAATGTCATTTAGAGTGTAGAAAAAAATAAAAAAAAATAAACGAGGTACCCGCATACCATTTTCACAAGATCGGGATACATTCCTTAAAACCCTAAATAATGGCACATATTTGTAACTCAATTTTCATTTGGATTTTGAGGAAAGTCATAAAGATGAAAAACACTTTAAATGTCATTTATAATGTAGAAAAAAATTTAAAAAAATAAAAAATAAATATAGGGTAGTCCGTATACCATTTTCACAAGATCGGGACACATTCCTTAAAACCCTAAATAATGGCACATATTTGTAACTCAATTTCCATTTGGATTTTGAGGAAAGTCATAAAGATGAAAAACACTTTAAATGTCATTTAGAGTGTAGAAAAAAATTAAAAAAAAATAAACGAGGTAGCCGTATACCATTTTCACAAGATCGGGACACATTCCTTAAAACCCTAAATAATGGCACATATTTGTAACTCAATTTCCATTTGGATTTTGAGGAAAGTCATAAAGATGAAAAACACTTTAAATGTCATTTATAATGTAGAAAAAAATTAAAAAAAAATAAACGAGGTAGCCGTATACCATTTTCACAAGATCGGGACACATAAAACCCTAAAACCCTAAATAATGGCACATATTTGTAACTCAATTTCCATTTGGATTTTGAGGAAAGTCATAAAGATGAAAAACACTTTAAATGTCATTTAGAATGTAGAAAAAAATTAAAAAAAAATAAACGAGGTAGCCGTATACCATTTTCACAAGATCGGGACACATTCCTTAAAACCCTAAATAATGGCACATATTTGTAACTCAATTTCCATTTGGATTTTGAGGAAAGTCATAAAGATGAAAAACACTTTAAATGTCATTTAGAATTTAGAAAAAAAATTAAAAAAAAAAATAAACGAGGTAGTCGTATACCATTTTCACAAGATCGGGACACATTCCTTAAAACCCTAAATAATGGCACATATTTGTAACTCAATTTCCATTTGGATTTTGAGGAAAGTCATAAAGATGAAAAACACTTTAAATGTCATTTAGAGTGTAGAAAAAAATAAAAAAAATAAACGAGGTACCCGTATACCATTTTCACAAGATCGGGATACATTCCTTAAAACCCTAAATAATGGCACATATTTGTAACTCAATTTTCATTTGGATTTTGAGGAAAGTCATAAAGATGAAAAACACTTTAAATGTCATTTATAATGTAGAAAAAAATTAAAAAAATAAACGAGGTAGCCGTATACCATTTTCACAAGATCGGGACACATAAAACCCTAAAAACCCTAAATAATGGCACATATTTGTAACTCAATTTCCATTTGGATTTTGAGGAAAGTCATAAAGATGAAAAACACTTTAAATGTCATTTAGAGTGTAGAAAAAAATTAAAAAAATAAACGAGGTAGCCGTATACCATTTTCACAAGATCGGGACACATTCCTTAAAACCCTAAATAATGGCACATATTTGTAACTCAATTTCCATTTGGATTTTGAGGAAAGTCATAAAGATGAAAAACACTTTAAATGTCATTTATAATGTAGAAAAAAATTAAAAAAAAATAAACGAGGTAGCCGTATACCATTTTCACAAGATCGGGACACATAAAACCCTAAAAACCCTAAATAATGGCACATATTTGTAACTCAATTTCCATTTGGATTTTGAGGAAAGTCATAAAGATGAAAAACACTTTAAATGTCATTTAGAATGTAGAAAAAATTAAAAAAAAAAACGAGGTAGCCGTATACCATTTTCACAAGATCGGGACACATTCCTTAAAACCCTAAATAATGGCACATATTTGTAACTCAATTTCCATTTGGATTTTGAGGAAAGTCATAAAGATGAAAAACACTTTAAATGTCATTTAGAGTGTAGAAAAAAATAAAAAAATAAACGAGGTAGTCGTATACCATTTTCACAAGATCGGGACACATTCCTTAAAACCCTAAATAATGGCACATATTTGTAACTCAATTTCCATTTGGATTTTGAGGAAAGTCATAAAGATGAAAAACACTTTAAATGTCATTTAGAGTGTAGAAAAAATAAAAAAAAATAAACGAGGTACCCGCATACCATTTTCACAAGATCGGGATACATTCCTTAAAACCCTAAATAATGGCACATATTTGTAACTCAATTTTCATTTGGATTTTGAGGAAAGTCATAAAGATGAAAAACACTTTAAATGTCATTTATAATGTAGAAAAAAATTAAAAAAAAATAAACGAGGTAGCCGTATACCATTTTCACAAGATCGGGACACATAAAACCCTAAAAACCCTAAATAATGGCACATATTTGTAACTCAATTTCCATTTGGATTTTGAGGAAAGTCATAAAGATGAAAAACACTTTAAATGTCATTTAGAATGTAGAAAAAAATTAAAAAAATATAAACGAGGTAGCCGTATACCATTTTCACAAGATCGGGACACATTCCTAAAAAACCCAAAATAATGGCACATATTTGTAACTCAATTTCCATTTGGATTTTGAGAAAAGTCATAAAGATGAAAAACACTTTAAATGTCATTTAGAGTGTAGAAAAAAATTAAAAAAAAATGAACGAGGTAGCCGTATACCATTTTCACAAGATCGGGACACATTCCTTAAAACCCTAAATAATGACACATATTTGTAACTCAATTTCCATTTGGATTTTGAGGAAAGTCATAAAGATGAAAAACACTTTAAATGTCATTTATAATGTATAAAAAAATTAAAAAAAAATAAACGAGGTAGCCGTATACCATTTTCACAAGATCGGGACACATTCCTTAAAACCCTAAATAATGGCACATATTTGTAACTCAATTTCCATTTGGATTTTGAGGAAAGTCATAAAGATGAAAAACACTTTAAATGTCATTTATAATGTAGAAAAAAATTAAAAAAAAAATAAACGAGGTAGTCGTATACCATTTTCACAAGATCGGGACACATTCCTTAAAACCCGAAATAATGGCACATATTTGTAACTCAATTTCCATTTGGATTTTGAGAAAAGTCATAAAGATGAAAAACACTTTAAATGTCATTTAGAGTGTAGAAAAATTAAAAAAAATGAACGAGGTAGCCGTATACCATTTTCACAAGATCGGGACACATTCCTTAAAACCCTAAATAATGACACATATTTGTAACTCAATTTCCATTTGGATTTTGAGGAAAGTCATAAAGATGAAAAACACTTTAAATGTCATTTATAATGTAGAAAAAATTAAAATAAAAAATAAAAGAGGTAGCCGTATACCATTTTCACAAGATCGGGACACATAAAACCCTAAAAACCCTAAATAATGGCACATATTTGTAACTCAATTTCCATTTGGATTTTGAGGAAAGTCATAGAGATGAAAAACACTTTAAATGTCATTTTGAATGTAGAAAAAATTAAAAAAAAAATAAACGAGGTAGCTGTATACCATTTTCACAAGATCGGGACACATAAAACCCTAAAACCCCTAAATAATGGCATATATTTTCTTCAAAAAAAAATGTTAACCACTGTTTTTTAAAATACTTATTTCTCAAATAGCTTTGCTTAACCAAAAAAATAAAATAAAAAACTGTTAAAAAATCATTAAACACATTTTCCGTTAAAATTTCATTTATTTAAAAATTCTTAACTTTTTTTTATAACTTTTTCCAAAAAAAAATCATTAATAAGTAACATTTCAAATAGTATTCTTTATTCAAAAAAAAAAAGGGTATACAGTACAAAAGTTAACCAAAACAGTTAACTATTCCGTTATAAAAGGACCAAACTGGAAAAAAGGGCACATTTTTAACCGTGTAACCGTGTATAACCGTGAACCGTATAACCGTAACAGTTAGTACATGGTTAACGGTTAGGTTACGGTTAGGACTTAACGAAATTTTTAACCGCCGGTTATAACCGTTAACCGGCGGTTATGACCTTATGGCCACCTCTAAAAATCACTAATTAAAAAGGCTAAAATATTATTTTCTAGTCAATAAAAAATTTAAAAAAAATTAAAAAATAAATATAGGGTAGTCCGTCTCTCTTTTGACTTTTCTTCTATATACTTTCATTTGTTTAGTTTTTTTCTATCTTTTTCTATAACTTTTTCTAAAAAACCACCAATTAACAAAGGCTAAAATATTATTTTCTAGTCAATAAAAATTTTTAAAAAATTAAAAAATAAATATAGGGTAGTCCGTCTCTCTTTTTTTCCTTAATCTCCGCGCAAACAGTAACTGTGAAGTAACTATGTGGACGGAGGGAGTATATTATTATTATGGTATATTATTATTTAATTATTATTATTATATAATATTATTTTATATTTTAAATTATTTTTGATATTACTATTATTATGATCATTAAACAAGGAAAATCTTAGCCATTAAATATATCAAAAACAATAAAATCCAATGGTCCAAATCCATTTTGCAAAAGCATGACACCCTTTTTTAATTGGCTTACAAATTTTCACATGGATTGATCCCCTAATCATCTGGACCATTAATCTTAAACATCCAATGGTCCAAATCCGTTTTGCAAAAGCATGATACCCTCTTTTTTAATTGGCTTACAACTTTTCACGTGGATTGATCCCTAATCAATCGAACCATTAACCTTAAACATCCAATGGTCTAAATTCATCAAAAACAAAACCATTTCACAAACCATTTCACATTCTTAAATTCTCTTTATCTTCCCATTTATTACTCAACACACACACACACACACACACACACACACACAGTCACACTTTCTCTCTCTCACACTCTCTTTCTCTCTCCACGTACCTAATTCGGCCACCCCTAAGATCCGGCCACCCCAAAGATCCGGCCACCCTTCCTTCCTTCCCCACGACATCCCCGCCTTCTCTCCATCTCTCTCGACTCCGCCTCCATCTCGACTCCGCCTCCGCCTCCACCTCCATCTCCACCTCCGCCTCTTCCTCTACCCCGCCTCCATCTCCATCTCCGCCTCTTCCTCGCCCCTCTTCTTCACCATCTTTTCGCCTCCACCTCCATCTCTCGTCTCCGCCTAGCTCCACCTCCATCTCCGACTTTTCCTACACCCGGCCTCCATCTCCATCGATCTCCTCCTCTTTCTCCATATCCATCTCCGCCTCTTCCTCGCCCCTCTTCTCAAAAAATTACCCCAAACCCGCCGTCCCTCGATCCGCCCCCTTTACTTTCGAATTGAAAGTGGGCTTTGTGATTTTTGAAGATGAATTTTGAAGTTTGAGAGTTGTAGTTGAAGTGGGTTTTGACATTTTTTGATTTTTTAAAAAATTTGGATGGTGGTAGTGGTAATTTGCAAATATTTGATATTTATTTTTTCTTTGAAAGATTTGTAATTAATTTTTAAAAGATTGTAATAGATGTATTTTGATATTATTAATTTACGTATCTTGATATTTGTAATTGATATATTTTGATATTTTTCTATAGATGTATTTTTTTAATTTATTAGTTTTTTTTAAAATATTATAATTGATGTTTTTCATTTTTATCATTATAAAAAAATTATTCAATATTGAAAAAAAGGATTTAATTTTGACATTTTTGTTTTTTTTTTATTTATTGAATTATTAGCGACGGAATATTCCGTCGGTGAAATAGAAATTAAATTAAAATAAATTAAATCGGCGGCGGAATATTCCGTCGCTGAAATAAAAATTAAATTAAAATAAATTAAATCAGCGACGGAATATTCCGTCGCTGAAATAAAAATTAAATTAAAATAAATTAAATCAGCGACGGAATATTCCGTCGCTGAAATAAAAATTAAATTAAAATAAATTAAATCAGCGACGAAAATTTCCGTCGCTGAATTAATTTTATTTAATTTAATTTTTATTCCAGCGACGGAATATTCCGTCGCTGAAATTAATTTAATTTAATTAATTTTTCAGCGACGGAAATTTCCGTCATTGAAATAAAATTAATTAAATTAAATTAATTTCGGCGGCGGAAATTTCCGTTGCCGATGTCGATAAATCGGCGACGGAATTAATTCCGTCGGTAAAATCAAAATATACCGACGGAAATTGAGCCGTCTGAAAGACCGCTGACGGCCGGTAGCGACGGACCGGCGACGGAAAAATTCCGTCGCTGTTTAATTTTAGCGACGGAATTTTGGATTTAGCGACGGAAATTTCCGTCGCTAAAACCTGTTTTTCTGGTAGTGGTAGATGGTTGAACGAACTTCCCTTAGCCTTGTGGGTTGTTCGCACAACCACCCGGGGACCAATCGAAAAAACCCCATTCGCGTTAACCTTCGATTCTGAGGCTATGGCACCGGCTCATCGTAGGCCGACCTAGCCAGGTATGACGAAGAGAGTCCATCTCGGCTCACGTACAGAGTTGCAGTTTATACCAGTCCTATTCAAATAAGGACATTGAGCAATTATAATCTTTCTAGGATTGTAACCACCTCTTATACAAATTCAGGTTCAACAAGGACTCATCAAATATAATCCTCATCGGATTAATATCTTATCTCTTAGCATTCCAATTCAACATGAATTATACATTGATATGCCTATATATACAAGCCATAATTCACATTATTTGGTACGTTATCTTTTGACTCTAAACTCTTGTCAATTGATTTCTCTCTCTCACAAAGCAAATACTTACTCTCACGCCGGAGGGCCTTCGCCGGAGAAGCCCCAGCTTAGTTTATGTGTTTGTTTCTCTATTTCAGGTTATTCAATCGCCGGAGTACAATCTACCGCCAGATTTGGGCTGATTCGATCGTTTTTGACAACATCAATAACAAATAAAGTTAATTACTTTTAAATCCTAACTAATCATAAATATTCATCCGCGTCAAATTGACTTGAGATAATTTCACATATACCAAAATCATACTTCTTTAATTTTTATGATCTCAACTCAACTCAACTCAATTTAACTTTAACCATAATTTTATAAAAATCTATTTATTTTTATGTAATTCTAAAAATTGTCATCAATATTATTTCTAATAATGAAACAATAATATTAATTAGAATTGGAAATAAATATCTAAATTTTATAAAATTATAATCAAAATTAAATTAAGTTGATTGTAAAATGTAAAATTTAAAGTGAGATAAACTATTTGAAAGAGTACGAAAGTACTCTTAGATTTTTCTTAATATCTTTGTGATTCTGATATTTATATTAGTGTATATTTATTGCATAAATAGATTAGGGTTAATTGTTAATATATACGTACTAACGACTAACGGTTTATATTTAGTTAAAGTTTGTATTTTAGGTAAAATCTCAAGGAAGGAAGGTCTCTTGGAGATAAGGAAAGAAGACTCTAATTTTGGATTGCAAGGAGAAGATTGACTCCTTGTCAAACAAGGACTCCTTGACCATGCTATATGAAATAGATCTAGATTTATGTGCTTTGTTTTTATGAAAAACAAGTATATGAGATATACCATGCTCATGATTTATGATAAATTAATTAGATTAGTTTATCACATATGTTGATGATTTGTTTAATATGATTAAATTAAATTGGTAATTTCTCAAAATTGAATCAAAGTGTTTGTATAAAATTTTGTGAAGCCATATGTTCATGATTATGTTCACATGAGATCTATGTTACAACCATGCGATGTTTGTTACATATTGAAAACCTTCTAAATATTTAAGTCTTATGCCATTCCTTGATTAGAACACTTGTAAAATTTTAGGATATTTTGATGTAGTTTCAGCCATAGTTGGGTGCATCATTATATCTTGATTTGTGACCAAGATGAGATTATGGTTGATGTAGTTTTGGCCATAGTCAGGTACATCGTTCCATGTCTCATATGTTTGAAAAGGGTTTTGACTTAATTGGTGCTTTCAAATAAGATTTGACCCAAGGCATAGATGAGATTTAAAACATGTTTTTGACATATGATGTCTAAGGAAATCTCATAGAAGATCTAAGAGTCATATAGTGATATGATTGATGTTTCTACCTAAATATCTTGATTTCGGGTATTAGCTCAGTTAAACCGAAATTAAGTAAAATATGGATCTTAGCCTACTATGATTATATGATACATGTTTGTATTTGAAGGTGTATAATTTAGTGGGAGTATTTATGAAATACATTATTTGCTCTTAGATGATAAATGTGTTGATATTGATATATGTTTATATTGTTTGCATATTTTATTGTAGAATGGCTACACACAATAATCAACCCCTGTCACTGCGATCCGTCTTTGAGAAGGACAAGCTTGAGGAGAACGGTACAAACTATTCCGATTGAATCAGAAGCCTTAGAATTGTTCTAAAGCAAGAGAAGAAACTGTACGTTCTCAATGAACTCATTCCACCTCAACCTGCTCCAAATGCTTCTAGGGCTGATAGGGATGCACATAAGAAACATAATGATGATTCTACAGATGTTGCTTGCCTTATGCAAGCCACTATGTCTAAGGCTCTTCAGAAGGACCTTGAGCACATAGATGTAGCATTTGATCTTGCTGAGCGCTTAAAGGAAATATTCCAAGTGCAAGCAAGAAACGAGAGGTACGATGTGATTAAGTCCCTTACTGCATGCAAGATGCAAGAAGGTCAATCGATGGGAGCTCATGTCCTTAAGATGAAGGGTTACATAGAGTGTCTCGAAAGGCTTGGAAATCCATTGAGTTTGGAACTCGCCACAGATTTGATATTGAATTCATTGCCTGAAAGTTATAGTCATTTAATTATGCACTATCACATGACTGGCATGGATAAGAATCTCTCAGAATTGCATGCGATGCTTAAGACCGCATAGATGAATATCAAGAAGCCTAAGACCGATACTGTGTTAATGGTTAACAAAGGCAAAGGGTTCAAGAAGGATGGCAAAGGTAAAACAAGTGTTGCTAAGCCTAAGGCAAAGGTTGCCATTGCCGGAGAGGCTCCCAAGGCATCTTAAAAGGATGCGGTTTGATACCATTGCCAAGAGGTTGGACATTGGAAGCGCAATTGCAAGGCTTACAAGGAAGGCCTAAAGGCGAAGAAGGGCAATGCGATTGCTACTACTCCAGGTATCTATATGATATATATTTTTCTTTCTGTTTCTAGTTCATGGGTATTAGAAACCCGATGTGGATCTCACATTTGTTTAAATGTGCAGGGACTAGGAAATAGGAAGCTACTCAAACAAGGTAAAGTTGACCTGCGTGTTGGGAATGGAGCAAGAGTTGCTGCATTAGCCGTAGGAACATATGATGTAACTTTACCTAGTAGCTTAGTACTTGTTTTGAATAATTGTTACTATGTTCCGGATTTGAGTAGGAATATTATTTCTGTTTCTTGTTTGGATAATGAGGGGTATAATTTTCTTATTGCGAATAAGAAGTTTTATATTTATTTAAATGATATGCTTTATGGTATTGCAAATTCATTTAATGACCTTTATGTTCTTGATGTTGATGAGAAACAAATTAGTGTTGAAAATGTTTATCATGTGGACAAGAAGTCTAAACCGAATGATGTGAACAACAAGTTCATGTGGCATTGCCGGCTGGGTCATATAAACGAGAAACACATTTCTAAACTCCACAAAGATGGAATGTTAGACTCACATGATTATGAATCATATGAGATACGCGAATCTTGTTTATTGGGCAAAATGACCAAACCACCTTTCACTAAGAGTAGTGAAAGGGCTAGTGACTTATTGGGCCTAATTGTAAGTACGCCAATCCAATCCGCGACCCTTTTTAGGTGCATTTTAATGTGATAAAATTGCACTAAGGGGCGTTTTGGTAAATTCTCTGTCTGTTCCAAGACTTTCAGAAACATTTCATAAGTTTCTCGCGAAGGAAGTACTTTTTAGTATTTTTCCCGGACAAAAGGACCTACAAGGAATAAATCAGTTTGGACCTCTTGGGAATTAACCTGGAATGTTCCAGAATCAGGTTTTGGCGCCAGAAACAGTTATGGGCGTAATCAGTCGTGCGACACCTCGAAGCATGGAAATTGGATACAAGAGGTCGTACGACACATTAAATCAATTTCCCAATCAACGTTTAAATAAGAAATTTCAGTCATTTGGAAAGGGGGGTCTCTCTCTGTAACGACCCGAGCCCGAAGCCCGACCCGCTACGCAGGAACCACACACTGGCCCACTAAGCACCTCCTCAATTGGGTCAACCACAGCCCATCACAGGCCTCCAAAAGTCCAATGGATGATTTGATGCTTAGTAGTAGTGTATGAGCCTTCTATATATCACACTAAATTTCCACATATTTCCAATGTGGGATGGGGATATCACATTCTCCCCCACTCAAACCCTTGCCGTCCCTGGCAAGGTCAATCAATACCCAGATCGTACCCCCGGGCTAGCTCGCAAGCCTTAAGGCCGGGGTTCTGCTCTGATACCATTTGTAACGACCCGAGCCCGAAGCCCGACCCGCTACGCAGGAACCACACACTGGCCCACTAAGCACCTCCTCAATTGGGTCAACCACAGCCCATCACAGGCCTCCAAAAGTCCAATGGATGATTTGATGCTTAGTAGTAGTGTATGAGCCTTCTATATATCACACTAAATTTCCACATATTTCCAATGTGGGATGGGGATATCACACTCTCTCTACTCGCAGTCTCTCTCTCACTACTCTCTCTCTAAATGCAAATAACCCTTCTCTCTCTAATCGTTCATCACCTTCACCACCATTCCTCCCTCGCTAAACCCATTCGCCGGCGGCCCACTTCCCCTTCAATCCTCCTCTCCGTTCTCCATCTCCCTACTTCCAACCACAATCGCCCACCACCGTCCTCTGCTATCCCCAAAACAACATTCACCATTCTACCTCCCTCTACCTCAATCCCCTTCCTCACCTATCTAATTTCTCTCAATCAATCCTCAACCAAAACAACGCCCGTTCTCTCTCTCTCTAAACCTACTCGCTGGCAACGGTGATAACCGTTTCTCCCAATTCAAATCTCCCCAAAATCACCATCGCCATCTTCCCCTGTTTCCAGATCCTAAGACCGTTCACCGTCATCAACAACACCAAATTAAGAGACCGTCCGTTATTCCATCGCGAGTTCATCCGAATCTAGCTACGTTTTGGTCATTTCCGGAAGTTCTTCCTCCTGTAATTCCTTTGGTCTTCTTCGTGTCCCAGTCACCGTTCTGAAGTCGATCTGAAGACTCCCTATACTGACGTGGTATAGAGAGTGTGGACTACAAGGGTAACTCTCCCTTCTCTCTCTTGCACAAGCTATTAATTCCGTTCAGTTTGATGCAATGGATCAATCCTAAACCGCAATCTCTCTGTTTAAAATCTTATCTCCTGTGATCCATCTGTTGGTTTATGTTGGTGATATTTATGTTCTGATCTATATGTTTTAGCTATAAAATGGTTTGAATTGTGTTATCTGTGATTTAAACACAAAGATGAGTGTGAATCATCTATATTCACACTCATCTGAGTGTTGATTTCTCATGTAAACTCTATTATTCCATGGCTGGGCAGTCTGTTGTTGATAGTTACTGATGGTATTTTGATCTCCATGTTCAATCCATTAGTCCGAATGATGTTTGAGCTGCTTGATTTCGGATCTGGTTGAACATGTCTTGCTTTGGTTTCTGAATATCATGATTGGGTATCTGCTTTTAGGATAGTGCATGTTCTGATGTAGTAATGTTGTGATTTGTACATTGGATGCTTAGGTGAGTGTGGATCGTTCCATATCCACACTCATCTGAATATTGATGTTTCTCTGAGGCTTCGTGGCTTGTTTCCATTCTCTGGTAATTAATGTGGGCTATTGATTTCCTTTGTAATTCAATTTTGTGAAACCTCTGAAAATGGGTTTGTTGTGTCACGCGACACACTTGACCATCTCAGGTCCTCTGTCATGCGACACATGTAACCACTTTCCAGCTGGTCCATTTCAGTTGTAAGTTGTTTATTTCATTGTAAGTGGGATGTGGCCTCCCACAGTAAATGGTTCACAAGTTGTAATCCCTCCTTTTGATCAATAAAGCAAAGCTTTAAAATGCATTTTATTACATATCTTGTCACACAATTGCACACACTTATTGAATGTCTTGAATGTTGAACATAGAAAGACTCGTCTACGGACGAGGCGTGTTGGGTGAACTCTCGGTTCTTCCCAACACGTAACCTGACCCCCGAACCCATTTTCTCATTTTCAAAAGGTTTTCAATGTTTCCTTTAAAACGGCGTGGCGACTCCTATTTTTACGGCGAGCGTTCATTCACTAATACATACTGATGTATGCGGACCAATGAGCAGCATTGCTAGGGGAGAATTTCGGTATTTCATTACATTCACCGCTCTTATCTAGATATGGCTATGTCTATCTGATGAAGTCAAAGAGTGAATCGTTTGAGATGTTTAGAACATTTCAAAATGAAGTACATAATCAACTTGGCAAAACAATTAAAGCACTTTGGTCCGATCGTGGTGGTGAGTATTTGAGCCAAGAATTTGACAATCATCTCAAAAACTGTGGAATTGTTTCAGAGTTGACTCCACCTGGAATGCCACAATGGAATGGTGTTTCCGAGAGGAGGAATAGAACCCTATTAGATATGGTTCGTTCGATGATGAGTCAAGTAGACCTTCCTATATTCTTTTGGGGACATGCATTAGAGATTGCTGCGTTCACACTGAACAGAGTCCCTACTAAATCGGCTCCTAAGATCCTAAATGAGATGAGGTATGGAAGAAAACCTAGTTTGTCTTTCATGAGGATTTGGGGTTGCGAAGTTTATGTGAAGAGACTTGTCTCTGATAAGTTAGAACCTAAATCCGACAAGGTTATTTTCGTTGGTTACCCTAAGGAAACCAAAGGGTATTATTTTTACAACCGCAATGAGAACAAAGTGTTTGTTGCTTGATATGGTGCTTTTCTTGAGAAACAGTTTCTCAATAAAGCATCTAGTAATTGATCTTGAAGAAGTTCAAGAACCCGAAAATAACATGGAACCGATAGTAGAGACTGAACCAACTCCACAAGAAGTTGTGGAACCGGTTCAAGATCCACAATTCCACTGTAGATCGGATAGGTTACGATCCACACCCGAGAGATACGAATTTCTCGTGTCGGAAAGTAATGAATTGGAAGTCATTGAGAATGACGAACCTACTTCCTATCAAGAGGCGATGTCCGATCCCGATTCGGATAAATGGTTGGAAGCCATGAAATCCGAGTTACAATCCATGTCGGATAATCAAGTTTGGAACTTGATTGAGCCACCCGAAGGTGTAAAAACCATAGGGTGCAAGTGGGTCTTCAAGAAGAAGACTGACATGGATGGAAAGGTGCATACTTATAAGGCTAGGCTTGTAGCAAAGGGATATAGGCAAACTCATGGTGTAGACTATGACGAAACCTTCTCGTCTGTTGCCATGCTTAAATCTGTTAGAATTTTGATTGCCATAGCTGCATATTATGACTATGAGATATGGAAAATGGATGTCAAAACAGCTTTCCTTAATTGAAAACTGCTTGAGGATGTGTATATGACACAACCCGAAGGTTTTGTAGATCCACGAAATTCTAGTAAGGTGTACAAGTTGCAAAGATCCATTTATGGATTAAAGCAAGCTTCTAGGAGTTGGAATCTTTGGTTCGATGAGAAAATCAAAGAGTTTGGTTTTATCAAGAAGATGAACCTTGTGTATACATGAAATTCAGTGGGAGCGTTGTGCTATTTCTCTTGTTGTATGTCGATGATATCTTACTCATTGGAAATGACATTCCTGCACTTGAGACTGTCAAGTCTTGGTTAGGGAAGTGTTTCTCAATGAAAGATATGGGCGAAGCCACTTACATCCATGGTATCAAGATCTATAGAGATAGATATAAGAGGATAATTGGTTTGAGTCAAAGTACCTACATTGACAAGGTTCTTAGAAGATTCCAGATGAAAAATTCTAAGAGAGGAAACTTGCCAATGGGTCATGGTGTTACTCTTAGTAAGACTCAGTGTCCTAAGACAACTGATGAGCAAAAGAGGATGAATGATATTCCATACGCTTCAGCTATTGGTTCTATCATGTACGCTATGATTTGTACTAGGCCCGACGTCTCGTATGCTTTGAGCATGATAAGTCGTTACCAATCTGATCCGGGTGAGAACCAATGGATGGCAGTCAAGATGATCCTAAAGTACTTAAGAAGGACTAAGGATGTGTTCTTGGTATTTGGAGGGATGGAAGAAGATCTTGTTGTAAAAGGTTACATAGATGCTAGCTTCCAAATCGACAAGGATGATTTCCGATCGCATTCGGGATTTATGTTTATGCTTAACGGAGGTGCGATATGTTGGAAGAGTTCCAAGCAGAGTACTATTGCCGATTCTACTACTGAGGCTGAATATATAGCGACATCCGATGCAGCTATATTTGGATCAAGAAGTTCATTAGTGACTTGGAAGTTGTTCCAAGTATCACTAATTCGGTGGAACTTTATTGTGAAAATAATGGTGCCATTGCGCATGCAAAGGAACCAAGGTCACACCAGAGATTCAAACATATACTTAGACGTTTTCATCTCATTCGAGAGTTCATTGAACGGGGAGACGTTAAGATATGCAAAGCATCAACTGATGATAACATTGGGGATCCGCTTACAAAGCCCCTCGCACAAGCTAAGCATGATGGTCATGTGAGGTCCATGGGTATTAGATACATAGATGGAGCCTAGTGCAAGTGGGAGATTGTTGGTGTAATGCCCTAGGCTATAGTTATGTTTGACTTGAATCGTTGTGTATTATCTTTATCATTTATTATAGAGCGTGTTTATTTGGTTCATTATATGTTTTGCATGTATATTATATTGAACTGCGTCCCTAGTTGTTGTGAACAACTAGTATAAGTTGGTAATGGATAATCATGGAGATGATTATATGCATGGAGATGCACATTACACTTATGTGTACTTGCTAGAGAACGAGTACTGGACTTGACCTACTTATGAGATTTATGACATGGTCTATTGTCATGATAAAATCTCATGATAGTCGTGTTATTGAATCCTTTGTATCTAAGATTATCATCGTCTTCCACATGAGGAAGATTGTGTTTGATATAGTCTAACACTATCTTTAATCGGATAGCAATAAGGGCTATGTTAGCACGATTGGATTCATGTAGGAAAGAATGATAAGTCAAGATGGGATTTGTCCCTCTTATGAAGAGAAATGTTTGCTTTGGCCCCTCGATGAATGATGTTGATGAAATGTGTGGCCACACTCAAGTGATTTGATAGATATCAAATGCATTTGAATTATCAACATATTCGGAATCGGGAAAGCATTGAACGGAATGAGTTGACATAGACCATGACTCATGTTCAATTGGACATCGTGGACAAAGGGATTATGACATTGGATCTATCGAGGAATCAAGCTTTGATGTTATATTATTTGGGTGGATATAATGGTTTTCTAGAAACCACTTATGTCTTGTGAGGTCATGTTTGGACTCACTACCAACATAATATAATTCCTTTTGGGTCACAAACAAAGAACGAATTTGATTATGGCTGAAACTTGGAGTTCTGGCTTGATATACCGTGCGACATACTTAGCCATACTGAAAAAACGTTTTCTGGCTAGTTGTCTCGCGCGACACAACTTGTCCGGTGAAAGTCACAATCCGTGCTCTTGGGCACTAGTCATTCCAAAGTCCAGCACAAGTACTTTTAGCGTCACGACTCGTATCACGAGTGTTTTTGCCCAAGCACGAGTCGTGCCCTCAGGCACGAGTCGTGCCCAACGCCAAAACGTGTCCGTACTGCGTTCCAAGGCCGGGAAGGTTTTTGTAATTGACAAGGACTTAACCCTAAGTGTTAGGGATTTATACCATAGTATAAATATAAGTCCTTGGGCAGCCAAAAACTCTCCTACCTCCATACATCATTGTTTTAGATTTATGAAATTCTAGGCCTTGATCAAATCGATAGTTTTTGCCATTGATTATTGAAATCGTTTCAATAATTGGGAAGGATCATCTAGCAATCCAACAAGAAGAGTTCTTGGTTCATTCACGTGTGGATCACCATTAGAGGGAGGTTGCTTTATCTCCTAAAGCTTGAAGATCTCCATTGTTGATTTCATCACCAAGGTTTTGAACAAGGAAGAAGAAGATTCGATTCGACATCAAAATTCTAAGGCTTGAACTTTTGAGATCTACATTATTAAACTTCATCGCATTCAAGGTATGTAAATTCTATCTCATATAAATTTCTAATCTCTTCATGCTAGACGGATCATAGGGCTAGGGTTTTGATGTTATTTGTAAATTTTCCGCTGCGTTTCTAACCCCAAAACCAACAGTGGTATCAGAGCCCTGTCTTGCCATGATTAGATTTGAGATTGCATGCTAGATCTAATTTGATTATTTTCTATCATGCTATATGAAATAGATCTAGATTTATGTGTTTTGTTTTTATGAAAAACAAGTATATGAGATATACCATGTTCATGATTTATGATAAATTAATTAGATTAGTTTATCACATAGGTTGATGATTTGTTTAATATGATTAAATTAAATTGGTAATTTCTCAAAATTGAATCAAAGTGTTTGTATAAAATTTTGTGAAGCCATATGTTCATGATTATGTTCACATGAGATCTATGTTACAACCATGCGATGTTAGTTACATATTGAAAACCTTCTAAATATTTAAGTCTTATGCCATTCCTTGATTAGAACACTTGTGAAATTTTAGGATATTTTGATGTAGTTTCAGCCATAGTTGGGTGCATCATTATATCTTGATTTGTGATCAAGATGAGATTATGGTTGATGTAGTTTTGGCCATAGTCAGGTGCATCGTTCCATGTCTCATATGTTTGAAAAGGATTTTGACTTAATTGGTGCTTTCAAATAAGATTTGACCCAAGGCATAGATGAGATTTAAAACATGTTTTTGACATATGATGTCTAAGTAAATCTCATAGAAGATCTAAGAGTCATATAGTGATATGATTGATGTTTCTACCTAAATAGCTTGATTTAGGGTATTAGCTCAGTTAAACCGGAATTAAGTAAAATATGGATCTTAGCCTACTATGATTATATGATACATGTTTGTATTTGAAGGTGTATAATTTAGTGGGAGTATTTATGAAATACATTATTTACTCTTAGATGATAAATGTGTTGATATTGATATATGTTTATATTGTTTGCATATTTTATTGTAGAATGGCTACACACAATAATCAACCCCTGTCAATGCGATCCGTCCTTGTGAAGGACAAGATTGAGGAGAACGGTACAAACTATTCCGATTGGATCAGAAGCCTTAGAATTGTTCTAAAGCAAGAGAAGAAACTGTACGTTCTCAATGAACCCATTCCACCTCAACCTGCTCCAAATGCTTCTAGGGCTGATAGGAATGCACATAAGAAACATAATGATGATTCTACAGATGTTGCATGCCTTATGCAAGCCACTATGTCTAAGGCTCTTCAGAAGGACCTTGAGCACATAGATGTAGCATTTGATCTTGCTAAGCGCTTAAAGGAAATGTTTCAAGTGCAAGCAAGAAATGAGAGGTACGATGTGGTTAAGTCCCTTACTGCATACAAGATGCAAGAAGGGCAATCGGTGGGAGCTCATGTCCTTAAGAAGAAGGGTTACATTGAGCGTCTCGAAAGGCTTGGAAATCCGTTAAGTTTGGAACTCGCCACATATTTGATATTGAATTCATTGCCTGAAAGTTATAGTCATTTAATTATGCACTATCACATGACTGACATGGATAAGAATATCTCGAAATTGCATGCGATGCTTAAGACCGCAGAGATGAATATCAAGAAGCCTAAGACCGATACTGTGTTAATAGTTAACAAAGGCAAAGGGTTCAAGAAGGATAGCAAAGGTAAAGCAAGTGTTGCTAAGCCTAAGGCAAAGGTTGCCGTTGCTGGAGAGGCTCCCAAGGCATCTTAAAAGGATGCAGTTTGATACCATTGCCAAGAGGTTGGACATTGGAAGCGCAACTGCAAGACATACAAGGAAGGCCTAAAGGTGAAGAAGGGCAATGCGATTGCTACTACTTCAGGTATCTATATGATAGATATTTTCCTTTTTGTTTCTAGTTCATGGGTATTAGATACCCGATGTGGATCTCATATTTGTTTAAATATGCAGGGACTGAGAAATAGGAAGCTACTCAAGCAAGGTGAAGTTGACCTACGTGTTGGGAATGGAGAAAGAGTTGCCGCATTAGCCGTAGGGACATATGATGTAACTTTACCTAGTGGCTTAGTACTTGTTTTGAACAATTGTTACTATATTTCGGATTTGAGTAGGAATATTATTTCTCTTTCTTGTTTGGATAATGAGGGGTATAATTTCTTATTGCGAATAAGAAGTTTTGTATTTATTTAAATGATATGCTTTATGGTATTGCAAATTCATTTAATGGCCTTTATGTTCTTGATGTTTTCGATTAAGCAGAAGTAAGACTGAATATTTGGAGTGTAAGTTTAGCAGAGTTGGAAGTAGGGAGGCAGGGGCGGTCACATTTGATGGAAATATTATCCAAGCTTCTGAGTTTTTTCGCTATCTTGGATCCATTATCCAAAAGGATGGAGAATTAAATGGAGATGTGGCTCATAGGATTAAAGCAGGTTGGTTGAAGTGGAAGAGTGCTACAGGGTTTCTATGTGATCGCGGCATGCCCAATAGATTAAAGGGAAAATTCTACCGCACGGCAATTAGGCCGGCATTGCTTTACGGCACCGAATGTTGGGCCGTGAAACAGTGTCAAGTGCATAAGATGAATGTGGCGGAGATGCGTATGCTTCGATGGATGTGCGGTCATACAAGAAAGGATCGGTTGGGGAATGAGGTGATCTGAGGTAAAGTAGGAGTTGCGCCCATTGAGGATAAAATGAGGGAAAATCTTCTACGGTGGTTTGGACATGTCAGAAGGAGACCGAGTGATGCACCGGTTAGGAGGCCGGAACAGTGGAGAAATGATAAAATGGCGAAGGGTAGGGGAAGACCCAAACAAACTTGGATTAGAGTAATTGAAAATGATATGAATTTACTTGGAGTGGTTGAAAGTATGGTGTTGAAGAGGCCGGAGTGGAGGGCAAAAATCCATGTGGGGGGTTGATTTTTTTTTTTTTTAATTTATTTATTTATTATTTTTTTATTATTTTTTTTTTATTTATTATTATTTATTTATTTTTTTTTAATTTAATTTTTTTAATTTTTTTCACGATAACATATGAGGATTCATGTTAGCCGACCCCAAATTATTTTGGGACTAAGGCTTTATTGTTGTTGTATGTTCTTGATGTTGATGAGAAACAAAATAGTGTTGAAAATGTTTATCATGTGGACAAGAAGTCTAAATCGAATGACGTGAACAACACGTTCATGTGGCATTGCCGGCTTGGTCATATAAACGAGAAATGCATTTCTAAACTCCACAAAGATGGAATGTTAGACTCACATGATTATGAATCATATGAGATATGCGAATCTTGTTTATTAGGAAAAATGACCAAACCACCCTTCACTAAGAGTAGTGAAAGGGACAGTGACTTATTGGGCCTAATACATACTAATGTATGCGGACCAATGAGCAGCATTGCTAGGGGAGAATTTCGGTATTTCATTACATTCACCGATGACTTATCTAGATATGGCTATGTCTATCTGATGAAGTCAAAGAGTGAATCATTTGAGATGTTTAGAACATTTCAAAATGAAGTACAAAATCAACTTGGCAAAACAATTAAAGCACTTCGATCCGATCGTGGTGGTGAGTATTTGAGCCAAGAATTTGACAATCATCTCAAAAACTGTGGAATTGTTTCAGAGTTGACTCCACCCGAAACGCCACAATGGAATGGTGTTTCCGAGAGGAGGAATAGAACCCTATTAGATATGGTTCGTTCGATGATGAGTCAAGTAGACCTTCCTATATCCTTTTGGGGACATGCATTAGAGACTGCTGCGTTCACACTGAACAGAGTTCCTACTACATCGGCTCATAAGACCCCACATGAGATGTGGTATGGAAGAAAACCTAGTTTATCTTTCATGAGGATTTGGGATTGCGAAGCTTATGTGAAGAGACTTGTCTCTGATAAGTTAGAACCTAAATCCGACAAGGTTATTTTCGTTGGTTACCCTAAGGAAATCAATGGGTATTATTTTTACAATCGCAATGAGAACAAAGTGTTTGTTGCTCGATATAGTGCTTTTCTTGAGAAATAGTTTCTCAATAAAGAATCTAGTGGGAGTAAAATTTATCTTGAAGAAGTTCAAGAATCCGAAAATAACATGGAACCGATAGTAGAGACTGACCAACTCCACAAGAAGTTGTTGAACCGGTTCAAGATCCACAAGTCCATCGTAGATCAGATAGGTTACGATCCACACCCGAGAGATATGAATTTCTCGTGTCGGAAAGTAATGAAGTGGAAGTCATTGAGAATGACGAACCTACTTCCTATCAAGAGGCGATATCCGATCCCGAGTTGGATAAATGGTTGGAAGCCATGAAATCCGAGTTGCAATCCATGTCGGATAATCAAGTTTGGAACTTGATTGAGCCACCCGAAGGTGTAAAAATCATAGGGTGCAAGTGGGTCTTCAAGAAGAAGACTGACATGGATGGGAAGGTGCATACTTATAAGGCTAGGCTTGTAGCAAAGGGATATAGGAAAACTCATGGTGTAGACTATGATGAAACCTTCTCGCCTGTTGCCATGCTTAAGTCTGTTAGAATTTTGATTGCCATAGCTGCGTATTATGACTATGAGATATGGCAAATGGATGTCAAAACCGCTTTCCTTAACGGAAAACTGCTTGAGGATGTGTATATGACACAACCCGAAGGTTTTGTAGATCCACAAAATTCTAGTAAGGTGTGCAAGTTGCAAAGATCCATTTATGGATTAAAGCAAGCTTCTAGGAATTGGAATCTTCGATTCGATGAGAAATCAAAGAGTTTGGTTTTGTCAAGAACGAAGATGAATCTTGTGTATACATGAAATTTAGTGGGAGTGTTGTGCTATTTCTCTTGTTGTATGTCGATGATATCTTACTCATTGGAAATGACATTCCTGAGCTTGAGACTGTCAAGTCTTGGTTAGGGAAGTGTTTCTCAATGAAAGATATGGGCGAAGCCGCTTACATCCTTGGTATCAAGATCTATAGAGATAGATCTAAGAGGATAATTGTTTTGAGTCAAAGTACCTACATTGACAAGGTATCAACCGATGATAACATTGGAGAACCGCTTACAAAGCCCCTCGCACAAGCTAAGCATGATGGTCATGTGAGGTCCATGGGTATTAGATACATAGATGGAGCCTAATGCAAGTGGGAGATTGTTGATGTAATGCCCTAGGCTATAGTTATGTTTGACTTGAACCGTTATGTATTATCATTATCATTTATTATAGAGCGTGTTTATTTGGTTCATTATATGTTTTGCATGTTTATTATATTGAACTGCGTCCTTAGTTGTTGTGAACAACTAGTATAAGTTGGTAATGGATAATTATGGAGATGATTATATGCATGGAGATGCACATTACACTTATGGGTACTTGCTAGAGAACGAGTACTGGACTTGACCTACTTATGAGATTTATGACATGGTCTATTTTCATGATTAAATCTCATGATAGTCGTGTTATTGAATCCTTTGTACATGAGATTATCATCGTTTTCCACATGAGGAAGATTGTGTTTGATATAGTCTAACACTATCTTTAATCGGATAGCAATAAGGGCTATGTTAGCACGATTGGATTCATGTAGGGAAGAATGATAAGTCAAGATGGGATTTGTCCCTCTTATGAAGAGAGATGTTTGCTTGGGCCCCTCGATGAATGATGTTGATGAAATGTGTGGCCACACTCAAGTGATTTGATAGAGATCAAATGCATTTGGATTATCAACATATTCGGAATCGAGAAAGCATTGAACGAAATGAGTTGACATAGACCATGACTCATGTTCAATTGGACATCGTGGACAAAGGGATTATGACATTGGATCTATCGAGAAATCAAGCTTTGATGTTATATTATTTGGGTGGATATAATGGTTTGCTAGAAACCACTTATGTCTTGTGAGGTCATGTTTGGACTCACTGCCAACATAATATAATTCCTTTTGGGTCACACACACAAAGAACGAATTTGATTCTGGCTGAAACTTGGAGTTCTGGCTTGGTATACCGTGCGACATACTTGGCCATTCTGAAAAAACGTTTTCTGGCTAGTTGTGTCGCGCGACACAACTTGCCCGGTGAAAGGTACGACCCGTGCTCTTGGGCACGAGTCATTCCAAAGTCCAGCACGAGTACTTTTAGCATCACGACTCGTATCACGAGTGTTTTTGCCCAAGCACGAGTCGTGCCCTCAGGCACGAGTCGTGCCCAACGCGAAAAACGTGTCCGTACTGCGTTCCAAGGCCGGGAAGGTTTTTGTAATTGACAAGGACTTAACCCTAAGTGTTAGGGATTCATACCATAGTATAAATATAAGTCCTTGGGCAACCAAAAACTCTCCTACCTCCATATATCATTGTTCTAGATTTATGAAATCCTAGGCCTTGATCAAATCCATAGTTTTTGCCATTGATTATTGAAATTGTTTCAATAATCGGGAAGGATCATCTAGCAATCCAACAAGAAGAGTTCTTGGTTCGTTCGCGTGTGGATCACCATTAGAGGGAGGTTGCTTTATCTCCTAAAGCTTGAAGATCTCCATTGTTGATTTCATCACCAAGGTTTTGAACAAGGAAGAAGATGATCCGATTCAACATCAAAATTCTAAGGCTTGAACTTTTGAGATCTACATTGTTAAACTTCATCACATTCAAGGTATGTAAATTCTATCTCATATAAATTTCTAATCTCTTCATGCTAGACGGATCATAGGGCTAGGGTTTTGATGTTATTTGTAAATCTTTCGCTGCGTTTGTAACCCCAAAACCAACAGGAGGCTTGCAAATCAAACTCAATTGCTCTTGCGAGTGCTCTCAAGGTATCTCAGGATCTTGTGTAATTATCCAAAGATATTGATGAATCTAACCTAGGAGATGATGAGTGTGCTTTGATTACTCAAAAATTCAATAGCATGTTGAAAAAGAAACGTTTTACTAAGTTTCCAAATTCAGCACACTCTACTCCGTTCACGGTTGATTCATCAAAGAAGGAAATTGTTCCTAAAAGGCCTATGTTTGAAGGAAAAAAACCTATTGATTCAATTCAATGTAGAGCTTGCAAAGGATTCGGACATTATGCCAATGAGTGTGCTAACACACTTAAAAAGCGTGGAATGAGTTTCTTAGCGACCTTGAGTGATTCTGATGATGATGAATAGACTGCAAATATTTCTATATGGCATTCATCTCAGGTCACATTGTCTGATAGTGATTCAGATGTGGAAGATGTGCAATATTGTGATCACACAACTTACCACACAACCGACTACACCACTGAGAACAGTATGTATACCTGTTTGAATTCTTCAACTGCTGGTGAAACCACCAATGATCCAGTAGAAGAAGATGCTACCTATGAGAACTTGCACAATACTTACGTTGAACTCCACACTGATTGGACCAAACGCATGGAACAACTCAAGGTATTTAAACAGGTAAATGAGAAACTAACTGCAGAAAATCTCAAATTAAAATCTGAAATTGAGAGTTTGTCAAAAGAAAGTGATTCTCAAATAGACTCCATAGCCAAGTTAGAAGTTTTACTCACAAAGAAAGATATGGAATATTAAACCATTAAATCTAATCTTGAGAAAGAAACAAAAACTCTAACAAAGCTAACACTGGTAAAGCTAAGTTAGAAGATGTTTTGAAAATGGAAAATCAAGGAAAATTAGGAATTGGCTATGGAGTGCAAGCAAACAAAACAGGAAGAGGAAGTATGTATGTCACCATTGCTTTACTCCTAGTCATATTCGACCATACTGTTACAAGCTAAAACAGGAACTGGGTTTCAAAAAAGTGCGTGGCCACTTGGGCAGACAGTTGTGTGTACAACCTAACACACAACCGTGCACACAACCCAAAACTGGAAAAAATACTTCCTGGGTAAAAAAGGAAATCATGAACTGTCAGTTAGCCTTCACCTCTCTTAAGAGCAGTGTGGAAGGGTCCTGATATTTTGACAGTGGTTGTTCTCGCCACATGACAGGAGCACATGAAAATTTCAACGATTACTCACCATTCAAAGGTTGGAAAGTCAATTTTGGTGGAGGAGCTCAAGGTAAGGTCATTGGCAAAGGTACGTTGAATGTATCAGGTTTGCCTAGTTACACTATGTCCTACATGAAAGACTTAAGGCAAATCTGATAAGCATAAGTCAAATGTGTGATGATGACTTATTTGTTAAATTAAAATCGACAAGTCCAGATGTGAAGTTCTTGATAATAAAAATGAATGTATTTTAACTGGTATTCGATCCTCTGATAACTGCTACAAAGTAGGTAGTATTGTGTCATGTTTTTCCACTAAAATGGATGAGACTACTATTTGGCACCAAAAGCTTGGTCATGCTAGTGAAAGAAAAATCAGAGACTCAATCAACTTTGGGGCTGCAAAAGATTTGCCCAAACTGGACTTGAAGACATTAAGTGTGTGTGGGTCGTGTCAAAAAGGGAAACAAACCAAATCGAGTCATAAAAAGGTTCAAAACTGTGGAACCTCAAGGTTTCTTGAATTGATCCACACTGACCTAATGGGTCCTACAAAGGTGGAAAGCATGTCTCGAAAAAAATACTGTTTTGTGTGTATGGATGATTTTTCTAGATATACATGGGTAATCTTTTTAAGGGAAAATTCCAACACCATTGATGAATTCAAAATTTGATACAAAAGGGTCAAAAATTTATATGGTTTAAAAGCCATTAGAGTTAGATCAGATCATGGTACTGAATTTGAAAATGTCACGTTTTCAGCTTTTTGCGATTAAAAGGGGATTACTCACGAGTTCTCAGCCCCCAAAACCCCTCAACAAAATGGGGTAGCGGAAAGGAAAAATTGCACATTACAAGAAATGGCTAGAGTGATGTTAAGCTCTAAAAATCTGTCCAAATTTTTTTAGGAAGAAGCTGTGAACACAACTTGTCATGTGGAAAATCGTGTCTTTCTAAGAATTGGAAGTACCATGACTCCCTATGGGATCCTACTTGGAAAGAAACCCCCGGTAAAATACTTTCATGTTTTTGAGTGTATTTGTTACATCTTGAATGACCGTGAGTATCTCTCTAAGTTCGATTCTAAAAGTGACAAAGCCATCTTCATTGGTTACTCAACAAATAGTAGGGCATGTGATCATTATCTCCCATTAAATGTTGTGCTTTTAAATGCTGTTCAAACAAGTCAAAAATAGAGGGAGAAGGATCGAATGCAGGGGGAGCTGAATCTGCAAAGGGAACAACCGAAGATGAAGATTTACATTTTGATATTGAAGAAGATGTGGAAGATGAAGCCAACACGACATTTGATGATATGTGAAAACATTTGCTTTAATTTTTGGTTTGCAATAACTGTGAATTTAGGATTCTTAGTAGCTAAAAATTTAGTAATGTTTTGTTTTTAGACTTAACAATTTATTTTGCAGGATTTTAGTCAGAACCACAAAGATAGGGTGAGATTGAAATAGTACGAAAGTACTCTTAGATCTTTCTTAATATCTTTGTGATTCTGATATTTATATTAGTGTATACTCCCTCCGTCCTGCCCGAAAGGACATTTTTATGTCCTTGCACGGGAATTAATAAAAGTGATATAGGAATGAGAAAAAGTGTATATTAAAATAAATGTTGTGAGTGAAAGGTGATGTAGGAAAGAGAAAGTGGAGTAAGAAATAGTTAGTGGATATTTATTGTGAGCGTATGACAAGTGGATCCCACAAATAAACAAGTAATAAAAATCTTTCCATTTTTGGGTTGTGCTCTTTCAAATGAGACGCCAAAAAAGGAAATTTGTGCCCTTTCGAACGGAACGGAGAGAGTGTTTATTACATAAATAGATTAGGGTTAATTGTTAATATATACTCCCTCCGTCCCACGTGAATGCAAACTTATTTCCTTTTTGGTCCGTCCCACGTGAATGTAAACTGCCCAAAATGGAAATAAATTTATTATTTTATATTCACCCTACCCCACCCACTCATTCTCTCTCTTCATTTCCTACCACACAATTTATTCAACCAACTCCACTCATTCTCTCTCTTCATTTCCTACCACACATTTTCATTATCTTAATAATATTTCTTAATTATCGTGCCCGAAAAAATGGTCCACAATGACGTGGGACGGAGGGAGTATGTACTAAAGACTATCGGTTTATATTTAGTTAGAGTTTTTATTTTAGGTAAAGTCTTAAGGAAGGAAGGTCTCTTGGAGATAAGGAAAGAAGACTCTAATTTCGGATTGCAAGGAAAAGATTGGCTTCTTGTCAAACAAGGACTCCTTGGCCGCATATAAATAGAAGACTTCGTCTTCTTCATTTGCAACTGATTTGACGAGATTTTGCACCGAGCATTTAAGAGAGAAATCCTTGAGAGTTTTGTTCTTGTATCTTGAAAGATCAGAGATTGTATCTTCAAGATTGTTTCGTGTTTAGTAGTTCTAGGCTTAGAACTCTTTTTTGGTCTTTCGTAGATGGTTTCTTTTCATTGTATTGGTTTGCTATACAACTTGTTCTTTAAACAAGGTTGTAGTTTTATGAAAAAGTTTTCAGCAAGAAGTTTCTTGCTGAAGTTTTAATTATTCCGCTGCATTTATATTCTGTTCTTTTTAAATTAATTTTCTGTAAAAGATTGTTTAATCTGTTGTGCTGACACTTGTGTGCACAACTGTACACACAAATCTTCATACAAGTAATTACAGTTCTAGCTACAATTCTTTCACTATTCGAGGCGGAAGGGAAGAGAGTAAGCATCTACCATTTACCGGTTGGTTACAGACCATTTGATGTAATCCGGTCCAAGAAGAACAGTAATGATATAAGAAGAAAATTTGACAAAGTCAAATATATTAATTATTTTTGTATTTTAATTAGTATTTTAGGACCGTATTTTGTTTCCTTATTTTGTTTCCTTTTTCTATTAGGATTTTCTATATTTTCTTTTTATATTTCCTTAAGGATTTAGGAGAGTATTTTGTTTCCTTATTTTGTTTCCTTTTTCTATTAGGATTTTCTATATTTTCTTTTTATGTTTCCTTAAGGATTTAGGAGAGTATGATCTATAAATACTTCCCTCTAGTTTTAGTTTTAGGTAATTGACATTATTATTATTTTCTTTGATTTTCAAGTTAGTAATAAAACTTCGTGTTTTATTGAAATAATTCGTTCTTGAGTTCTTGGGAATTCCTTTAATTCCTGCAGAGGTTTTAATCATTCTTGATTAATTCCTATATCATTCCGCTGCGTTTACATCAGTTGGTATCAGAGCGAGGACGATCCTTGGAAGATGACCAATTCCCGTGGAGCCAACGGAGACACGCAAACCACTCTTGCAGCAATTCTTGAGCGCATAGCAATTCAAGATCGCGAATATAGGGAACGTTCGGAGCGACAAGAAGCCCTCCAAAGAGAGCAACACACCCAATTATTAGCGACCTTGGCGGGACTGCGAGTAGATGGTGACGATGTCAACCCAAACAATCAACATGGTCCTCATGGGAAACACCTCCGCCATGATGGTCCGATTGGACGGGAGAATAGAACTAACGATGGGGGAGAAGAAAAATCACTTCTTGAGAAGATCGATCTGCGTCTGAAGCATGATCGTTGTCAGGTACGAAAATTTTCCATAAAGTTTAATAAACTTGACAAGGAGGCCGATGTTAAGAATGACATAATGCTTTATTTTGAATCTGGGATTCAAAGCGGCCGACTTCACGCAAGTAATCAGTTTTTTGTGGATGAGTATCGCGACTTAAGGGATGCTGTTTGGGCAGAAGCCAAACGATGTGTTGTCCAAATCGATCTTTATACGAAAAGAATTCAGCGTTCGGAGGCACGAAGGGAGGCTGAATTGAAGCGTCTTGAGGAGGAAAAACGTCGCCTTGTTAATGAAGAATTTCCTACTCAAGAAGAAGCTTTTGATGAAGAGGTTATTTGTGAAGTCGCAGAAGATTTATGCGTTGTTCAAGTGATGGAAGAATCTAAAGATGATGATCCGTATGAAATTGCAACGGGCGAAGTAATTAAGGTATGTAGTAATATTGTTACTGCAGATTTTATTGTCCCTATTCATGCCCTAGTTAAGTCCAAGGTGGAGGATACTGTTAATATGGATTGGTTCGTTGCAAAATCAAATTTTATATGGGGCAAAAATTTTGTGAATCATGGGGAGGTCGGGGAGGTAGATCGACAAAAGGATAGTGGGATTGATAATATATATATTTATCCGGAAGAGCGACAAAGAGGTTGATGAGGAAGATGGTATAATATTATTTTCGGAGGAAATTTCCATGCCTATATTAATGCTTCGTTGACATATTTATTCCAAGTACTTGTTCCAATGGGACGGATCAATTCAAGTTCTTTCAATTCTTTCTACGTTAAAGATGAAGATTTATTCAAAGTATTTATTTCGATGGAATGACTCGTTTCAAATATCGGACGAGGATTCGGGACGAATCCTTTTTCAAGTGGGGGTGAATGATGTAATTCGGTCCAAGAAGAACAGTAATGATATAAGAAGGAAATTTGACGAAGTCAAATATATTAATTATTTTTGTATTTTAATTAGTATTTTAGGACCGTATTTTGTTTCCTTATTTTGTTTCCTTTTTCTATTAGGATTTTCTATATTTTCTTTTTATATTTTCTTAAGGATTTAGGAGAGTATTTTGTTTCCTTATTTTGTTTTCTTTTTCTATTAGGATTTTCTATATTTTCTTTTTATGTTTCCTTAAGGATTTAGGAGAGTATGATCTATAAATACTTTCCTCTAGTTTTAGTTTTAGGTAATTGACATTATTATTATTTTTTTTGATTTTCAAGTTAGTAATAAAACTTCGTGTTTTATTGAAAGAATTCGTTCTTGAGTTCTTGGGAATTCCTTTAATTCCTGCAGAGATTTTAATCATTCTTGATTAATTCCTATATCATTCCGCTGCGTTTACATCACCATTTGCTGCAGAGAGGAAAAGCAAATCCGATTCCCATTTTTGTTAGTCTAAAACGAAATAATAGTAAACGGAAAACAGTAACGAAGAACAATTAAAAGAAGACGGTGTCCAGTGTAATAATAATTATATATATTAAATGGATTATTTATTATTGTAGTGTTGAATTTGTCAATAGTCTTGCTACTTAATTCAAGACATTGGATGTCACCTCAATTTTTGCTAATTAATTTAGTGTCAAGGATCCAAACTATTTAATTAATTAATTCCCCTAGTTGATTAAAATTTTGTTATATCCTTAATTATCATGTCATGTCATGGGCTACATGTAATGTCAATTATGTCATGCCCAATTTCTTTTACTCTACTCGTAATAAATATCATTTGATTTGTCAACCGTTTCTTTTTAGAGTTATACTCCCTCCGTCCCACGTTAGTTGAGACTTCTTTTCCTTTTGGGCCGTCTCACGTTAGTTGAGACTGCCCAAAATGGCAAAGGAATCTTCACTATTTACCCCACTCATTCTCTCTCCTATTTCACGTTTACACTCACAACATTCTCTCTTCTAACTATTCCTCCACTCATTCTCTCTCCTATTTAATTCTTCATACTCACAACATTTTCTTTCACTTTTTCTCTCACTTACTTTTCCTTAATTGGTGTGCCCAAAAAGTTAGTCTCAACTAACGTGGGTCGGAGGGAGTACTTCACTAATACTCCCTTGTCTCAAAATGAATGTTCGAGTTTGGTTTTTATTATTGCTATTAATTAAAAGCAATTTTTAACATTCATTTTGAAATATACTCCCTCCGTTTCACGATAATATACAAAAAATTTCCTTTTGAACGTCCCACAATAATCTATACTTTTCCAAAATAAAAATGAGACCCACTTCTCTCTACTCACAACACTTTTCAAATTTACTATTCTCTCCACTCATTCTCTCTCCTATTTTACTTTTACACTCATAACACATTATCTTTATCACCTTTTACCTTAATTTTATCGCCGACACAAAAAGTGCGTAAATTTATGGGACGGAGGGAGTATACATTTTTAAATATTATTAATGATTACTTAACAACATGTTGTCAGATGGTTAGGACAAGGGTTTTCTTATGGTTTGGTGGGTTTCACATACTCCCTCCGTTTCGCTAGAAGTGTCACTTTTTATCTAAAATGGCGTTTCGTTTGAAGCGTCATTTTTCTTAAAAAGGAAATATTTTATTAATATTCTATTATTCCATCCACTATTCCCTCCACTAATTCTCTCTCCTTTACACTCACAACACTTTTTAAATTCACTATTTCCTCCACTAATTCTCTCTCCTATTTTTAAATTACACTCACAACATTTTTTCTTTCCACACTTTTTCTTAATTTGCGTGCCACCCTTAAATGGGTGACACTTCTAGCGGGTCGGAGGGAGTATATTTTATCTTCTGGAGAGAATTCGAAATCGATTCAGCAGCCGCTTGTCATGAATGATTCAGATTTTATATTTTTTCTTTTATGAATACTCCCTCCGTCCCACCAATTGCTTCACCATTTTCCTTGGGCACGGGAATTATGGTAATGGGAGGGAAAAAAAATGTTGTGAGTGTAATTTGAAAATAGGAGAGAGAATTAGTGGAGGGAATAATAAATTATAATGGTGTTGTGAGTATTAAAATAATGTAGGAGAAAGAATGAGTGGAGGAAATAATAATATTTTATGTCCAAAAAAGAAAAGATGAAGCTTCTAACGGGACGCCCTTTTGGGTAATTGGTGAAGCTTTTATTGGGACGGAGGGAGTATATGATTGCTATTAGTTTGTCAATAGTCTTGCTACTTAATTCAAGACATCGGATGTCACCTCAATTTTTCCTAATTAATTTAGTGTCAAGGATCAAATTATTTAATTAATTAATTCCCTTAGTTGATTAAAATTTTGTTATATCCTTAATTATCATGTCCTGTCATGGGCTACATGTAATGTCAATTATGTCATGCCCAATTTCTTTTACTCAACTCTATTTCATAATAAATATCTTTAGGTTGACATATCTTTAGATTTGCCAACCGTTAATTTTAGAGTTAGACTTCACTAAAAATTATATTTTCTCATCTCAAAATCAATGAATGTTCAAGTTTGTTTTTTATCATTGCTATTAATTAAAAGCAATTTTGAACATTCATTTTGAAACATAGACATTTTTAAATATTAGGAATGATTACTTAACAACACTTGTCAGAAGGTGAGGACGAGGGTTTTCTTATGGTTTGGTGGGTTTCACATACTCCCTCCATCCCACAAGTATACAGAAAAAAATTTCTTTTGAACGTCCCACAATAATTTATATTTTTTCAAAATGAAAATGAGATTCACTTTTCTCTACTCACAACACTTTTTAAATTTACTATTCTCTCCACTCATTCTTTTTTCTATTTTACTTTTACACTCACAACACATTACCTTTATCACTTTTTGTTAGCAAAATTTGCAATTACAGAAGAAAATAAATTACAAATAAAAATTACAGAACAGAAATATATAAACTGTAACAGAAATATAAACTGAAAATGAAGAACAAGATGACAGCAACAAATTGGTTGTGCACGAGCCCCGATGAACCAGTCTCCTTAAGACTTATTCGTTCCCTCACCAATAGTGATTGAGGCTGCCTTGGACGCGAGTCTCCCAGGATAGAAAGTGTGGGCCGGGGGCACTTTGCGCCTAAAGTTCCCGGCGAATTGGCAGCGTGCCTAGACAGTATCACCACGATGCAGTATGCAAGGAGGCCAAACGAAGATTGAACAATATGCAGCAAAGAGAGAGTGAGAGCAGTTGCAAGAAAAATTGGTGTGTCAAATGATTTGTGAAGACTCCATTTTATAGCTGCCTTGAAATCAAAACTGATAATCAATCATAAAATCAACCATAATCACGAAATTATTACAGTAATAATTTCGTATTTGATTCTGATTTGACTGTTACAAGGAAGAGAAATCAAAATCGAATTAACTCAGTTTCAGTTACAGTTACAATGAGTAAATGGGAGTAAATTTCCGAAATCAAAAATAAATTTTCGAAATCAAAAATTCAAAATTTTAGCAAAAGGTGGGCTTGCGCGGGTAGGCCATTTCGGATCTACATTCGTGTCCGTAGGACGCGTACGCACATGAGTTCGGTAGCCCCAAGCCTATTTTGAACCATGATTTGCACCCCCCCTGCGCACCCGTGCGCGAGAGAGAGTCTCTATGCCACACACAATTACTCCTTACATAAAGTGTAGTAGTATTTAAACTATCTAACTTTCACATTCCCATTCAATGTGGGATAACATCTTTTTCCCACTTCCAACCCATCATCTTTGAGCCTTAATATTTAATTCATCCATCAACCATCTTGGACAAATAAATATTCGATTTTAATGTTCTCATGAAGTAGAATACAAATCCATAATCAATTTGGTCATTTAATAAAGAACCCATTTAGGAAATAATCTCAAATTTCCTTCACACCCACTATTTTTTCCAACAATCCCCCACATGAAGGAAATAATGAGGAAATGATGATAAAGTCCGACAGTTGACACCTGCATAGGATAGGTAGGGGTTTGCCCTTTGAACCTTCCCTTATAAAATATATTTACTCTACTCGCTAATCAGTAGACACGATGTTCTTGAACTGTTCAGCTTTTTGTGTAGCCGATCATATACTTTACATAGGTATCTCCCTAACATACTTCAATTCTCATGACTATGTTCATTCACAGCCCTGAACATAATGCCTGGTTCTGTGAGAGGGTCTAAGAATTGAGCCTCACACAATTCTCCTCGAAGCGGCCACACTTCTCTCTCACATAGGTGATTCTTAAAGAAACATTAAAAGCTAGATGCTTAACCTTTTCCTTTCGAGATGTCACTTAAGGAATGGGCTTGGGGATGATTCCCCCACAGTGACACTACAAGTCTTTTAACAGTTAGGTTGTCCCTTTGAAAACCTAGATCTTGGGATCTCTAGTCAACTAGGTGGGGTTTTTCGCTGTGTTTAACTTCTAAAGAGGCTTTAGTCCCATTCCTAATGTCAAACGTTCAACTACCTCTTTTGTTAACCCTTTCGTTAACGGATCCGCTAAATTATTCTTTGACTTCACATAGTCAATAGATATGGTACCAGTTGAGAGTAGTTATCTTATGGTATTATGTCTACGACGTATATGTCTAGACTTACAATTATACATATGACTTTGTGCCCTACCAATTGCAGATTGGCTATCGCAATGTATACAAATTGCTGGCACATGCTTTGTCCACTTTGGAATATCTTCTAAAAATTGGCGTAGCCATTCGGCTTCTTCACCACACTTGTCTAATGCTATAAACTCAGATTCCATAGTGGATCTGGCTATAACAGTCTGCTTAGAAGACTTTCATGATATAGCGGCAAATTTAATGTGAATATATATCCGCTCGTAGACTTAGAGTGTTTGATATCTGATATCCAATTAGCATCGCTATATCCTTCAATTACAGCTGGATGTCTAGTATAGTGTAATCCATAATTACAAGTATATCTTAAGTACCTTAGAACTCTCAGTATACCCTTCCAATGGTCCTTCCCAGGATTACTTGTATACCGACTCAGTTTGCTTACAACATATGCAATATCTGGTCTTGTACAACTCATTAAGTACATTAGACTTCCAATGACCCTCGAATACTCTAATTGAGACACAGGTTCGCCTCAATTTTTTGTTAAATGTAGGCTTGTGTCAATTGGAGTATTTGTCGTTCTATCGTTATCCTTGTTAAATTTCTCAAGAATTTTATCCACATAATGTGATTGACTGAGTACAAGTCCATCGGATATTCTAGAAATTTTCACACCAAGGATCACATCCGCTACACCCATATCCTTCATGTCAAACTTTGAGTTCAACATATTCTTTGTGGATTTAATCATTTTATCACAACTTCCTATGATAAGCATGTCATCTACGTAAAGACACAAAATGACATAGCCATTTTCAGTGCTTTTAACATAGACACATTTGTCACATTCATTGATTTTGAATCCACTTTCAATCATGGCTTGATCAAACTTTTGATGCCATTGTTTTGGTGCTTGTTTGAGGCCATACAATGACTTCACTAACTTGCACACTTTATTTTCTTGCCCTGGAGCAGAGAATCCCTCTAGTTGTTCCATGTAAATCTCCTCTTCTAAATCTCCATTTAGAAAGGCAGTTTTTACATCCATTTGATGTACTTCAAGATTTCGCAAAGCGGCAATTGCAAGTACAATCCTAATAGACATAATTCTCGTAACAGGAGAATACGTGTCAAAGTAATCAAGACCTTCCTTTTGTCTGTAACCTTTTATTACAAGTCTGGCCTTATACTTATCAATGGTTCCATCAACCTTCATTTTCCTTTTAAAAATCCACCTATATCCTAGTGTTTTACTTCTCGGAGGAAGATCCACTAGTTCCCAAGTGTGATTTTGTAAAATGGAATCAATCTCAATTTTGATGGCCTCTTTCCACAAAGGTCCTTCCGAAGAGCTCACAGCCTCTTTATAACTTTGTGGTTCACTTTCAAGCATGTAGGTTAGAAAATTCGATCCATAGAATTTTTCTATCCTACCTCGTTTGCTACGTCGAGGTTCTACCTCCGCTTCATCATTTTCATGATGATTTTCTTCTCCTACTTCTTCTTCTATTGAATCAAATGTCCGTTTAGGTGAGCTTGCCTCACCTCTTTTACACGGAAACACATTCTCAAAGAAAGAAGCATTTCTTGATTCCATTATAGTATTCTTTTGTTTATCTTGAATTTTCGATTCATGAACAAGAAATCTATAAGCACAACTGTTTTGTGCATATCCAATAAATATGCAATCAACAGTCTTAGGACCAACTTTCACCCTTTTAGGTGGAGGTACAGCTACCTTCGCAAGACACCCCCACACTCGTAAGTATTTATAACATGGTGCTCTTCCATGCCATAATTCATATGGGCTTTTGTTTAGTTTCTTTTGAGGTACCTTATTTAACACATAATTTGCCGACAACACGGATTCTCCCCACATGTTAGAAGGTAATCCCGAACTTATCAACATGGCATTCATTGCTTCTTCCAATTTTCGATTTTTTCGTTCGGCAACACCGTTTTGTTGGGGTGTATAAGGTGCCGTAGTTACATGTTTAATTCCATTTTGAGCACAAATTGCCTCAAATGGAGACTCATATTCCCCACCACGATCACTTCTTAGCACCTTAATTTTCCGGTTTAATTGATTCTCAACTTCATTTTTATAGAGAATAAACTTCTCTATAGCTTCATCTTTACTTTTGATAAGATACACATAGCAATATTTTGTGCTATCATCAACAAAAGTTAAGAAGTACTTATTGCCACCACGTGATTGTGTTGATTTAAAGTCACATAAGTCCGTGTGAACTAACTCGAGTGGTTCACTATTTCTTGTTATTGAATGGAATGAAGGTTTTGTAAATTTTGCTTCAACACAAGGTTCACATTTGTGTTTGCAATCAACTTTAAATTTTGGTATGTAGTTCAAGTTAATTAATCTACGAATAGCATCATAATTAACATGTCCTAATCTACCATGCCACAAATGGGAAGACTCAAGCAAGTAAACGGAAGAATTATTCATTTCATTAACTTTGGGCTTAGTAGCCATTACATTCGGTTTCACTACCATAACACTAAGCTTAAACATCCCATCATTCACATAACCTTTTCCTACAAACATTCCATTCTTGGACAAAGTGACAACATCGGACTCGAACACAATACGAAAATTATGCTTAATTAAAAGCGATCCGGACACCAAGTTCTTCCGAATATCGGGCACATAAAGTACATTGTTGAGAGTCAATTCCTTGTCGGATGTCATCTTCAAAACCATCTTCCCTTGACCTTTGATGTCGGAAGTGGCCGAATTCCCCATAAACAACTTTTCGCCATTTTCCATAGCTTCAAACGTACTAAACATGTCTTTATTGGAGCACACATGTTTAGTAGCACCGGTGTCAATCCACCACTGATTTGGATTCGAACCCACCATATTCACCTCGGAAACTACCGCCGCAAGGTGCATATCGGACATATATCTAGCAATGTCATCCACCAAGTTCACTTCACGAGCCTTCTTAGGAGCCTTACATGTTGACGCCTTGTGGCCTTCACCACCACAATTGTAACAAGTTCCTGTGAACCTCTTCTTGGAAACCCCACCTTGAGGCTTCAATTTGAACGAACTTCTAGTTGTTTCAACCTTAGCTTTACCCTTGCCTTTGCCTTTGCCTTTGGAGCTTTGGCCATGCTCCACCACATTAGCTTTGGCCACACTTGGGTTAAACTTTTTCTCGGCAACTCTATTGCCTTCCTCAATGCTAAGCCGAAGAATGAGCCCTTCAAGATTCATCTCCTTTCGCTTATGCTTCAAGTAGTTCTTAAAATCATTCCAAGCTGGAGGCAACTTTTCAATCATTGCAGCCACTTGAAAACTCTCACTAAGAACCATGCCCTCGGCATCAATCTCATGATAAATTGTTTGCAACTCGTCAACTTGAGTTTTCACGGTCTTAGAGTCCACCATCTTAAAATCAAGAAAACGGGCAACAATAAACTTCTTTGTTCCCGCATCCTCAATTTTATACTTGTGTTCCAAGGACTCCCATAGTTCCTTAGCATTATTCTTCCCCCTATACACATTATAGAGAGAATCAGACAAGCCATTAAGAACATAGTTCTTGCAAAGGAATTCCCCATGTTTCCAAGCATCAACCGTAGCCACGGTTGTCACATCCGTCTCATTCTCAGCCACAACTAGCATATCTTCTTTCAGATACTTAGCCAAATTCAGAGTGGTCAAGTAGAAAAACATTTTCTGTTGCCACCTCTTAAAGTCGTGGCCAACAAATTTTTCAGGCTTTTCAGCATGGGGATTGAGATGTGCACTGTTTGAGGATTAGTCACAATAGAAGTGCCTTGAGAACCAGAGCCATTTCCAGTTCCAGTTTGGGTCACAGTCACAGTTTCAGTTCCAGCTTTGTTAGTCTCAGTTGCCATTTCTGAAACAGAAGCAGATTATTAGTCTGAATGTTTTCTGTAACTCGTTCCCTTCTGTAAGGAATAAGTCTTAAGATTGTTAGCAAAATTTGCAATTACAGAAGAAAATAAATTACAAATAAAAATTACAGAACAGAAATATATAAACTGTAACAGAAATATAAACTGAAAATGAAGAACAAGATGGCAGCAACAAATTGGTTGTGCACGAGCCCTGATGAATCAGTCTTCTTAAGACTTATTCGTCCCCTCATCAATAGTGCTTGAGGCTGCCTTGGACGCGAGTCTCCTAGGATAGAACGTGCGGACCGGGGACACTTTGCACCTAAAGTTTCCGGCGAATTGGCAGCGTGCCTAGACAGTATCACCACGATGCAGTATGCAAGGAGGCCAAACGAAGATTGAACAATATGCAGCAAAGAGAGAGAGAGAGAGAGCAGTTGCAGGAAAAATTGGTGTGTCAAATGGTTTGTGAAGACTCCATTTTACAGCTGCCTTGAAATCAAAACTGATAATCAACCATAAAATCAACCATAATCACGAAATTATTACAGTAATAATTTCGTATTTGATTCTGATTTGGCTGTTACAAGGAAGAGAAATCAAAATCGAATTAACTCAGTTTCAGTTACAGTTACAATGAGTAAATGGGAGTAAATTTCCGAAATCAAAAATTTTAGCAAAAGGTGGGCTTGCGCGGGTAGGCCATTTCGGAACTACATTCGTGTCCGCAGGACGCGTACGCACATGAGTTCGGTAGCCCCAAGCCTATTTTGGACCATGATTTGCACCCCCCTGCGCACCCGTGTGCGAGAGAGAGCCTCTATGTCACACACAATTACTCCTTACATAAAGTGTAGTAGTATTTAAAATATCTAACTTTCACATTCCCATTCAATGTGGGATAACATCTTTTTCCCACTTCCAACCCATCATCTTTGAGCCTTAATATTTAATTCATCCATCAACCATCTTGGACAAATAAATATTCGATTTTAATGTTCTCATGGAGTAGAATACAAATTCATAATCAATTTGGTCATTTAATAAATAACCCATTTAGGAAATTGTTATGGGTAAAATTTAGGATTGATACATCTTGAGTTTTTATCAGCATGTCAACATCTTCACACTCGAGGGCAAGGTAAAAATTATTTATTTAATAACAATTATTTATTTCTGTTATATTTAATCACAGGGATAAAAAAAAAGCACGTGAGAAAAGCCATGACCAACAGACTCCTTTCAACGGATCGAATACTAAGTCAAGATGAGGATGACTTACCGAGATTGTAGGGGAGTTGGTTAGGATTTGATTTTTTCTGTTTTCTTTTTATTATTTAAAGCTCATGGCTGGAGAGAAAAATACACGAACACATATACACACACATTACACTCGTATAGCTCAAGAACACATTGTAATCCGCCATAGCTTTCTACCTTGTAATTCATTGATAATACAATTGTTTGGGAAGGTAGGTGCTCATAATCACCTCCCGAGGTTTTGTGCCTGCGAGATAGTTATCTCAAGAGTTTTCCTCGTTACATGACCGAGCCATCTTGATTACATTATTGCACCAATTTAATTCCATTGCACCCTCCTTCGTTCCATTTCAAATTTCTTCTTTGTTGATTGTTTTTTACCATAACAGTTTGGCGCCCACCGTGGGGCCATTGGTTTTTTAATTGGTTCAAAATTCTTACGTTTCTACCATGTCTACCCAACCTTTGACTTCGACCGTCACCAAAGCCCTTCCTAGCAGTCTGAATCCTCAAACCAGTAACCGGTCGACAACCGGAGGCCAAGAAACATTGCCTCCTCCTCCTCCTGTGAATTCTGGCAAGAAGCAGATGTCACCATCTCCTGATCTTGAGATCAAGAGCATGCTAATGCAGATGAAGAATCAGCTAGATCGTCAACAGAATAGCACCTCCGTGATAGCCGAAAGCTTGATCAAGGTGCAAAAGGAGCAGGAGTTACTTTCCAAAAGAATGGATAATGTTTCTCCTTACCGTCCTAGAGTCCTTGATTTCAACACTGGGGACAACCCTCAAACATTCAATGAATTCCTACCAATGGCTTCATCTATAAGGATGTCAACATCTTCCCCTCCTGTTACTACTTCTGTGGCAATGTCAACACCCTTAGCTACCAGTGCCTACAGGATGACCTTTCCAGAAGGGCCCATCTTCACTAATAGCACTGTTCTGACATCCTCTACAGATAATGTTAATCCTTTCGTTAATTTCAACAATAATCCTGCTTTAGATAATACTTCTCGTACCACTAACCCTTTTGCAAGTACCTACGTTGCGAATCAGCTTCAGGAATTGAGAGACATGATCATGAATGTGCCTGGTGTCACCCCGCCTATCGAACAAGTCTCCCCGACATGTTACAATCAATCTCGCTTTACTCCAGCAATTGCACATGTCGACATCCCGAAAGGATTCAGCGTTCCTGCCATGAAGTTATATGATGGAAGTTCAGATCCTGAGGAGCATGTCGCCCACTACCAAGAAAAGATGGAGATCGTTCGCATCCCGCTCCAGTTTCGTGAAGCTTGTTTGTGTCGAGGATTCGGTTCAACATTAGTAGGTCCGGCATTGAAGTGGCTGATCCGTCAACCTCCTGGTTCTATTGGCTCATTCGCTCAACTTGTCAACCTCTTCAACAATCAATTTTCCTGCAGCCGGCAATTTGAAAAGCTTACCAGCGACCTTTATCGTATCACTCAGCAACCCACAGAAGCATTAAAAGACTTTGTCAATAGGTTTAATAAAGAAGTCTTGGAGATCCCCAACCTGGACATGGAAACAGCTGCAGAAGCCTTCAAAATGGGCTTGAAGAAAGATTCCCCTTACTATGAGGATCTGGTGATGAACCCGTGCAAGAAAATGGAAGATATCGGAAATCGGGCCCTAAGATTTATCAGGCTGGAAGAAGACAAGATGCATCAATCCAAGAATCCTGACAAAGGTTCAACATATGACCATCCTGACAGAAAGATAGAATCATCTCACCAAAGACAGAACAGATCTAGACCATACCACAGAAATGACCATAACAAAGTCAATTGTGTGGAAGATGATGGAGATGATGATGATATTGAATCTCCCAAAATTTCTGATTATTGTTTTTCTGTTGATGTCTCATGGTATTTTGTGTGCAATGAGCAATCTTGGAGATAAAGCTAGGTGGCCTCGAAAGACCGATAAGCCATCTGGATGGAAGGACAAATCCAAATGGTGCGCCTATCATGAAGATTTTGGACATCTTACCGAAGATTGCATCGCCTTGAGGAGAGAGATTAGTTACCTGTTGTCTAAGGGACATCTTAAAGAGATCCTTGGGAACCGGAAGACCAAGATGGAGAGCAAAGAACCCGTTGCAACCAGAACATCATCTCCTCCACCGGTAACAAAGGTAATTAATGTTATTAGTGGTGGTTCTGATATTTGTGGTACTTCTTATTCTGCAGCTAAAAGATTCGCTAAGCAAGCTAAGGATGAGAAACCCGAGAGATC